>JAGFPH010003283.1:107639-129970 GCA_018207615.1 Philaenus spumarius | reverse complement strand
AGGTTAATCACGTGACTATATTTCTATCACTGTTGCTAAGGACGTCCCATTACAAACATGTAAAGTTGTTATACAAACAATAAAGTAACCTGCAAAGTTGTTTCATAGTTTTGATATACTTCCATAAAATATATCAACTCTACCGTCACCAGTTTCAGAAACAACAAATACGTGACTGCAATATGTAAAGTTAGACATTGATTGAGCTCAGGTGGAGCGTAAAATATAACTCTAAGTCTGGTAGAGTTTGTGAATCATACGTGCACACTGCACATAGTTTGTGTCTGGGTAACCCTTTTATATGTCCAAAACTAAATTGAAATTTTAAAGTTTAAATAAATTTAACAAGATTATGTGTTATGAATATATGATTATAGAATTGATAACTTTAAAAAGAATTACTTTAAATCTTAAGGATTGTTTATCCAATAAGTATAGTTTTGCAGACATACTCCAACTGAGCGGCGGAGATAGGATAATGTATTACTTATAATAGAAATTCTACTAACTGAACTGAATTCATTTACTATAGAAATATATACTAGATGGGTTGTTTTTAATGTTATTGTGAAAAACATCAACATGCTGTCTGAGTGGATTGGTTTAGCTGCATAAAAATGCTGATTTTCACAAGTGCTGTAAACTCTTTAAAACGTTGCAGAAATTAATAGTTTTATCACTTGGGAAACGTGATTTAATTACTCTACAGCATAAGGTATAAATTAAGACACTATAACTGTTGCCTGGAATTGTATACTTTTAATTATTTTAAAGGTCAGACCTTTAATTAAATTATCTGATTTGCGAAACGCTTGTTAACCTAATTATATGATTGCACATGACCAAATCAATATAGTGAGCAGAAACAAATATACTTAAAGAAAAAAATACTAAACAATTTCATATAATTATCAACGTTCTATAATTGTATAGTTTGCCCGCTTCGTTGTTAAGTTTTTCACATCTGGCTTAACTGATGTGGTTTCTAAAGATTTAAAGAAGAAACGAAACTAGAAGAAAAGCGTGAATTTTGACTTTAAACATAAATCGTTTTTTAAGTCAGATACTTCTAATATTGTGAACCCATGGTAATACATTGTAGTTAAACATGCTTATCTTTATTTTAGTCAATTTGAAGAAGTGGTTTATATGAGTAACTTATAACTTCCGATGATAATAAATTATTGAAACATTTTCGTTACATTAATAAAATACTGCAAGTATAATGTATTTGTGCATCAATAACTTAATAGTTCAATAAATTACTAATATAGGCCTATTTATTAAATTTAAGTAGCATCTATGAAAAAATATTGAAAATAAAAGCAGCTGGTTTGTATCAGGAATTAGAAAATCTAAGCACTAAAATTTGCATCAATAATTTGGGTTTAATGAAGGTTAAGATTTAGTAAATTACATAAGCAAGAGCGGGAATGCATTTCAGTTAATTTATCAAATCCTTGAAATGGAACTTTAGCAACGAAGATTTTTTAACGAATAACAGTAAAAATATCTTTTTACTTTTTTTTTATCTTTTTATTTCAAATTTTACCGGGTTATTTATCCTTTTCAGTAAATCCTAAGGTTTCGAGTTTTTACGTTTCAACAATAATAACAATTTTTTTAGTTTAACGTGATTCTAATTCTGAGTTCTTTCTTCCTTTTTCGATACTTTAATTTGCAGCATTTGATAAGGTTAATTAATTAGTGCTTCGTTTATCCGCTAGAAAATTTAAAATAACACATTTCCGCTTTAGCAAACCATTTTTCGAAATATTAACTTTGAGAATAGACTTTTTGAAAAGGCAACATACTTAGTAGCCATTCAAGTTTGAAAATTTTAAGAGTTGGTTTAATCTACTTCTGAAAGCCCGTGTCTTTTACACTACCTTATTACATAATTTATTCTTTTAGACATTGTCAAATATTTAAACAGTGTTTCATTTTTCTTAGCTATTAAATTCTGTATCACAAATGTTCATGTCACCATTGCTTAAAATGCATATATTACTCGGGGGACGGTTTCTAAATGGTAGTGGCTGATACGCTATGATAGTTCAGGAACCACGCATTGCGCGCCGCTGCCGGGCGAAATACGGTACAGTGACTAGATAGAGACAGTGTGGCCAAGTGAGGTCTTGTTTCCTATTGGTCAAGATGTCGGCAGCCATGTTTTTCCTAAATTCGTATCTGTTTACATTACATTCATACGTTCATATATTGTAAAAGCGACTTTACCGATTTTTTAACAGATATTTTTGTTAGTTTTTACTTTAAAATAAACGTAATAGTTATTTTAAAGCGATTTGTGTTGAAGTATGTGATATTTCACCAAATTAATAAGGAAATAACAGCAGATTAGGCTACTCCCGCCACTCTACGGAATCTTTTCAGCGCGCATATTTCAGAAGTAAATGCATACCAAAAGTCTTTTATTTACAACATTTTAAAAAGTTCATAACATAGGCTAAGCCTTTTTATCAATAGAAAAGATAAATGCAATAAATATTAGTACTACACAATTTTAAGAACTGTTTTTGGCCGAAACCTATAATTTCGTCCGTGTTAGCCCTACGTTTGTTTACAGTTTTCAAATTAAATTGTCATCGTTATTTTTTCTTTCTTTTAGTCTTGGTGAAGGTACAATCTAAGGCAAGAATCACATTAATAAGTAGGCCTAACTGAAATAATGAGGGAAATTAATAATGAAACCTGTTTTCGGCTTTGAATAACTTAAACTTGAATTGCCTAACCTCAAAATCAAAGAAGTGTAATTTCGATGTTAAATTGTTGTTAGAGACATTAATTTTATTATTAGCTTTCAATTGAAATAGAAATAAATTAGTTAGTTAGGAAAGTTTTAATTGCTTCGCTTATTTAAAAATAAATCAGATGGAAATAAATGCATTGTAAAAATCTGAAAGTGTAACTTTGAAAATATTTAATTTGTAAAATTTATTCATTGATAAAAAAGGCTAATTAACAACAGGATAATAATTTTGCATTTTGATTTAGGCTTATTCGTTGTTTTATTTTTCGTTTTGTTATACTTTGAATTTTTGATATTTTAATTTATTCATTAAGTTAGGAACAATTTCAAATTTAGCTTTAAGAAAATCATTTTTAAGATTTTGCTTTTCAAACTGAATTGAAACCTAAAATCAGTTGACAATTAAAAACAATTTCATTATGACCAGTCAAATACTTTTTCAGATAGCTACTAATTATTGAAAATTTGGTTCCTTGAAAATAATACAAAACCTTAACTTTTATTCAAATAAACCGCATAAATAATGTAATTGAACTTCAAAATGATTTTTTTTAACGTAGAATTGAACAAAGAAAATAATAGTGCAACTTGTTTTGATATAGCTTTATTAGTTTGTAATTAACGTCAGTTTGTAGGCTACTCAACTATCGGCATAGGCTAGTAAAAAATGTGATAAATCATTATTTTTTATAGGTTATTTCATTTTAAACAACTTATCTGCTTTCTAACTACTTTTTAACATTTAAAAAGTTGTTTACGAGGCCTTTATGAAATAAAACAAAAGGTTTTATAAATATTTTAAAATAAATTACATTATACTTTATGGCAGATAACATTACTTTTAGGAAAAACATGGCGGCCGCTTTCATGTGGCCACACTGTCTCTATCTAGTCACTGTAAAATACGGTGACAAATATTTGTGTTATGTTATGTGCTGTAATAACTTTTAATGTTCAGACGACCTCTCAAGAGGGATTACCTGAGGATGGATGCTTGAGAATGGCAATAATAGTAAGTGGATCACTAGACGAACAAATAGAATACGTTTCCGTATTAATAGTAGAAACGTAATACTGTATACTAAATTCAGTGATCCAGAGACTATCAACTCCTATTAAAGCGAGTGTACGTCCGTACGAACGTGAGTAATATTATAATGCAACAGCTGATTTCACCCATCATCTGTAATACTTATTCAAACCCAGTGTAGCTTACAGTTTGAAATTATGTTTACAACTTCAATCGTTATAATTTCTTGTGAAGTAGATTTTTTAAAATATGAGCTAAAGAACTAATATGCTATAATGTACGTTACTATATTTGCTTCGCGGTTATAAACAATATAAATATAAATACAACTTTTCATCATCAATAAATTTTTTAAAACAAATTCAAAGAAAAGTTACATATTATTTGTTTAACTTCTGAAACATTCGTACATCTAAACAGCTGATTTCACCCATCATCTGTAACACTTAAACAAACCGAGTGCAGATTATAGTTTGAGGGTCAAGTTTACAACTTCAATCGCTATAATTTCTTGTGGAGTTAATTTTTTTAAATATGAGTTATAGAACTAATATATATGCTATAATATACGTTATAATACTTGCTTTGAGGTTATAAACTGTATATAAATACAACCTTTTATCATTAATATATTTGCTTATACAAATTTAAAGAAGAGATATATCGTTTACTTCTGAAACATTCGTACACCTCCGTATAACATATAAACATATTATTAATTTCTTTACTATAATATTAATAACTTATAAATAATTTGATTGATCAATATGAAATAAAAATCAATTAAAATATACTATTTTTATCTTTCTTTAAATATATAATATAGTTGACTATGTAAATAAAAATGTTTAACAAATAGGCCTACAGTTTTATAATCCTTATTATTGTACACATTTACCGAGTTAAAAATCCCAGTCAGCATAGTTTCGTAGGACTAGATAAGTATTCCTTAATGTTGCTTTTTAATAGTTTGTTTTTAAATTATGTATTTCTGATTTGTATCTAATTAATCAGCCTGTGATTTTTTACCGGGGCTTACTAGTTCCATAATTAAAAAAAGTTTGACTATTACAGGGGCTTTATAATTGAATGGTTTGCATCATTGACATCAAATCAGAGAGTTTGTAGAGGTAATTTGCACATAATATAGTCAGTCATTAATTTTCATGTTGAAACACAAACAAAATGTGAAAAGTTCTAAGTTTCGGGAGCTTCAACCAAATTCGACTTGGCATGCGGGATTCTGAAAATTCCTCAAAACCTGTTTCTACAATTTCACAATCCTTCACAATTTCCAATAAATTCAAATTTTACTAAATCTCTAATCAAAATCTTGATATCTTTTAATCTTTTTGAATTATTATTTATTATTATTAATAACTATTATAAATTGACAGTATAATCTTGATATTGGCAGAATGAAACTGCAGCTTTGTAAACACTTGACCAGGTAACCCTTTAGGACCCTGTGGCAGTTGAGTACCTTTATAAATGGTTCCACTTTAATCCATTTAATTCCTAAAGCCTAATGAAGTGCAAGCTATTGTATTTTCCATTGATTTATTTGAAAATATATCTAGTTGAATCGGAACTGATTTCAATTGCTTGTGAGGTGTTAGTTAAAACAGCTAATTCTAATAAAGCAGAACTAAAATACCGGTACTTATTTATGTTCTAATGATTTTATTTGATTTTTTTTGTTTAAATGTAATAATACCCTGGATATGATTCAGTTTGATATTAACTCTATCTCACGAGATCTGTCTTACAACAATGATAATATATTTAAATCTACTTACACACTTTAGTTGTCTCCCTCTTTCACACACTAGGCACTTTTACTTATACAACCAACTATAGTCTCTACTAAACGTCTATACTAAGCTGCTATACAACCACCTATAAACGTTTACTACAACTTACTATAGTGAGCGTCTATACAACCGACTATACTGAGCGTCTATAAAACCCAACTATATTGACCGTCTATATAACAGACTATACTATACCTTGCGCAAAGATTCGTGGCGGCAGAGAGCTTAGGACGGTCGGGGAGGTGTCCCTCCCCTAATTAGGCCTCGCTCGGCCACTCCGGGTTATGGTCATGAGTCACCTACTGGGCTCAAGGCACAGTCGGTACAATTTTTTGCATTTCGCAATAAAATGTATAAAAAAACGTCATTTTTGTAATCTGCATCAAATAACAAGAACATTAAGTCCAAACACGATATAATTGCGTTTATAGGCTATACTTTTTGAACTCCAGCATTTTTTGAACATAAAAGCAAAAAAAATATGCTCAATATTTAATAAAAATTTAAGAGCCATTACATATGTTTATTGACTATAATAATAACGGTAGTCAGCTGTTTCCTATGCAATATTTCCATTATCAGCTGATTTCAAACTTAAATAGGTTTTGTGAACAAAGCCATCTGTTGAAGTAAAAACAACACACACTATACTAATATTATAAAGAGGTAAAATTTGTTTGTTTGAATGTAGGGGTAATCTCTGGAACTACTGAACCAATTGAATTTGTTTTTAATGAAAAGCTACACTATTCCTGAGTAACTTAGGCTAGAATTCATATTGATAAAACAATTTTATTTCAATATTTGTACATTTATTCAGAACAAATTCACAGGATCAAGTTGGAGTTAAACCCATACCGTCTATCAGCTGTATCCTAATACCAATAAATAAGCAACATTATGAAAAACTAAAAAACAACAATTGAAAAATAAATCTTTTATCATTCAAAATGTATGCAAAGAGGTGCACAAAAACATAAATTATGTGTGTATGTTGCCTTTAAGGAAGGTAAAATAAATTAAACATAATTTTAGGTTAGGGCTAGACTAAACCCCTACACATATATACATATATTTCTTGAATGTATTTACATTTATTACCATAGCAACCAATTGAATAAAATAACAGATAAAACAGTTGATTCGGATGTCCAGCTTAGTACAAAATAACATTTTAAGTTAGGCCTAGACTGAACCAACATCTGTTTCAACACACACAAAATAATAAAAACTTACGTTGTGGAATTTAAAAATAAGACAAACTATGTTACATCCTACTTAAAAATAAACAAGACATATTATAATTTAATAGTAGGTATATTTATTGATAATATACGGTAATTGATAGTGAGCAACCAATATTAACAGCAGATTTCAAAATATAAAACAATTATTTCTATTTCTAACTTTTTTGGTTAGGTTTTTGATTAAGTACAGACCTCAGCCTTACTGGTTCTTTTAACCTTTATTATAACTGCTGTTATAAAATATACGAAATAATTTGATTTGAACATTTAACATTATTTACTATCTTAGTTTTGAGGTTATTAATAATCCTACACCTTCATTATAAATAAAACATAACATATGTTTTTAGAATGTTTCATCGGGGGTTGGCGTGTGGAGCACGCATGGGTCTCCCCTAGTTGATAAATAATTTATATATTATCTACATATCATACACATTTAAAGACTCTAAACATACGCCTATTTAAAGAGCACTAATCAAGCCACGTATATCTGTTAAAGGATACATACTCTAGTAAATAGTCGAAATTAAGAAAATCTTTTTTACTTGTCACTTTATTTGATCAATAATTAGTCTGACAAACTACATGTGGCTAAACCTATTTTCTTTTTTGGGGATATGGTTTCACCTTCAGCTCCTGTGAGAATCTGGATAACACTTGATGTACACAATTGTAAATAACTATAGTTTGTAAATAATCTTAAAAATAGGTATATCTTGTTCTGTAAACTGTCTTTTGTTTTAAAACAAAGTGAATACTTAATAGCATCGCAATTATATCGTGTTTGGACTTAATGTTCTTGTTATTTGATGCAGATTACAAAAATGACATTATTTTTACACTTTATGGCGAAATACAAAAAATTGTACCGACTGTTCCTTGAGCCCAGTAGGTGATTCATGACCATAACCCGGAGTGGCCGAGCGAGGGCTAATTAGGGGTAGGGACACCTCCCCGACCTTCCTAAGCTCTCAGCCGCCACGAATCTTTGCGCAAGGTATAACGTCTATACAACTAACTATACTAAACGTATATACAACCAACTATACTGACCTCTATACAACTGACCATACTAAGCATCTATATAACCTACTATATTAAACGTATATACAACCAACTATACTGACCATCTAAACATCAGACCATACTAACGTTTACCCAACTATACTGACCTTAATACAACCAACTAAACGTCTATACAACTAACTATACTAAGCCGACGGTATAACAAACTAAACTGACGGTTATACAACTAACTAGTCTAAACGTCTACACAACTGACTATACTAAGCATCTATATAACCAACTATAAACATCTACACTAAGGAGCCATAGTCCTACCTATAAACGTTCACCTAACCTACTAAACTGTCCGTTTATACAATTTACTGTAGTGAGCATCTATACAACCGAATGTACTGAGCGTTAACACAACTATTTTATTGACCGTCTATACAACAGGCTATACTAACGACAATACAACCGACTATACTAAACGTATATACAACCAACTGTACTGACTGTCTATACAAGAGATTATACGAACATCTACATAAACAATTATACTGACCGTTATACAACCAAATATTCTAACGCCTATACAACTGACTATACTAAACATCTATATAACCAACTATACTAAACGTATACACAAACAACTATACCGACCATCTATACAACAGACCATACTAACGTCTATATAACCAACTATACTGACCTTTATACAACCGTTTTTCAACTAACTATATTCAGCATCTACATAACCATCTATAAACGTCTATATAACCAACTATTCTAAACGTCTATACAACTGACTGTACTAAGCACCTATATACCAACCATAAATGTCTATGAAAACTACTATACTGATCGTCTATACAATAGACTATACTAACGTTTATACCCAACTATACAGACCTTTATACAACCAACTCGTCTAAACGTCTATACAACTAACTATACTATGCATCTATATAACCAACTATAAACTTCTATATAACCAACTATGTATTCTAAACGTCTATACAACTGATTATACCAAGGATATACATAACCAACTATAAACGTCTATACAACCGTCTATACTAACAGTTATAGAACCGACTATAAACGTATACAAACCTACTATATTGACTGTTTATACAACTTACTGTAGTGAACATCTATACAACCGACTATACTGAGTGTCAATAAAACCACTGTACTATTGACCGTTTATGCAACAGACTGTACTAACGACTACACAACCGACTATACTAAACGTATATACTACTTACTATTCTAAACAACTAAACAAACTATACAATTGACTAAACTAAGCATCTATATAAACAACTCTACTAAAAGTCTTTACAACCTACTACACTGACCTTCTATACAACAGACTATACTAACGTCTATATACCCCCAACTATACTAAACGTCTATACAATCTACTTTACTGACTGACTGTACAACGTGCTTTAGTAAGCGTCCTATACAACGTCTGTAATACCGAGTGTAATATAGCATTATGTGACAGACTGTACAAACCCAAAGCCATAGAACTGAACTATTCTCGTACCTATAGTTTCTGTTTATTCGACCAACTTCAATATGATGTAGCATTACATGATTTAGGGGTTATTTAAATCTATAATAAACCACTGCCCACGTTTATTTACAAACGGTGTTTTGCTATGAAACATTCAGTTATATTTGTTTGACTCGGATAGTCTGAATAGGCTGTTCACTAAAAATTAATTCTACAACTACAATGTAATTAGTTAAAATATAACATTGCAATCTTTATGTAGTAAATAAATTTTAATCAAACATAAAATTTTAAAGAAAGTTTATTAATTATTTTATCAAAAGAAGAAAAACTGAATACATTTATTTATTGAAATTTTGTCATTTTCAACAGTAATATTTTGGTTTACTGTCTCGAAAAATAAATTATCTTTTGTAAAAGATAAAAGCTTGAATTCTGTGACAAAATAAAAATTTGTATATTAATTTTAACAAAATATGTATTTTCTTGACCGAAAAGACCTATTTAAGAGCACCCCTAAACAAATCAAAAGTATGCAGCCATAATCAATAAAGGGGATTATTTTAAATTTTAAACAGGGTATAACGAATCGTCTAAAATGTAATAAACTAGTTATTGTCTAAAAAGTTAAGCTTGGATTTGGATAAAAACTGAAGTTATTAAAATGAACGTGTACTATTCGGCATATTATAGAATTGGGAGAGTTATACAAATTATTATAATATTTATTAGGTTAAAAATACTCAAAACCAAAATACTCCTTTTACAATTTATTCTATTGTCCAAAGATACTTGGTAGATCTCCATTTTAAGGGAAAAACACAAATAATATTTATTAAAATTCTACAAAATGTTCTTGAGTCTTGCCGAGCATGGTTTCGCTAGTGACGGCATTGACAAGTCTGTGTTAACTAGTAGGATCAAAAAGTAGTAAAACTGAATTAATTTAAATTTGTTTATTGAATATGCAAATCCTTAGTAGTCCTCGAAGTAGCCCCCTTGTGCTTCGACACAACTCGTATAACCCTGTGCTTTGCCAGAAACTCCCTCAACAGCAGCGCGTTGTCGGGAAATTGAATCGGCGATATCTGGCAGCACGCGAAGGACGCGTTTGCGCAACCTGTCAAGCACGTCTACGTAAAATCTGGCTTTCACCTGTTGTCCGGGGGTACAAACTCCCTGTGAACCACACCACGAAGGTCAAAAAATCAATTGAGCATGGATTTGACCCTGCTCATTCTGGCTTTCTTCGAACGCGGGGAGTTGTGGAGTGCCACTGTTGAGCGGCTCATGACACCATCCCCATAGGCGTCTTTTATCATTCCGAGGGTCTCCGTCACGGTTTTCCCCAGTTTGACGTAGAATTTAATGGCGTAGCGCTGCTCGAGATTCCTCTCCATCTTGGATCGCGACTCTTAACAGAGGTTCACGGAAATCGACGTACTTCTTACTTACTCTCCGCTTGCCCGCAGGCGACTGCAAAAAATATCGGTCTCTTCGGAAGGCTCCCCACTACCACGCCCAGGTGTTCCAACCGGCCTCCACCGCTCCGTTCGCGCTACAGAAATTCACTCCTACTACTTTTTGATCCAACCCTTAACTACGTTGTCAATAAAACGTTGTAATATTTTACTAAATATTATGTGTGAAGTTTTTTCCTTAAAAATCATGATATTTACATTTACGGAACCTAGCTTGTATTAGTGATAGTACAATCAAACAAAAGTATTCGCAAACAATGCATAATATGTTGTTGAAGTTAGTTGACTACAAATAGACGCACTCAGAGTAAAGATAACTTAGCTTTTAAGTGTATTTAAATATCCAAAGTTGAAAGTAATTTGGTTTTAGTAAGACCCTTATTAATTGGAATAGAAGGAAATTTAGTTTTAAAGAAAGCTTTTAACGTTGTTTTAGAATAAGAGTGTAGTTGATTAAAAACTTCTAAATTAAACCAAAGATTGTTTTTCCTATTTTGTAATGGCAGTTCTCACCACAGAAACAAAACTCAAACTGGCTGGAGTTTCTACAGAGAGATTAAATTGTGGGGAATCGATAATTACGGAGAGTGCTCGACTTGTTTACAGTCGAGTTTATTTAAATGATGATGCCTTTTGGAAGTGGAGTGCTTAAGCAGGTACTCAAATGAACAGAAATAAATAAATCAGAGATTATATGAGCTGAGTGAGTGTAAATTTCCTAAAATCTTATTTAAATAAACCTGAGAAGTGAAGATAGAATCCTTGCCAAAGGTTCCTTACCACCAGACGTTTGGTAAATACTCAATATAACCAAGGCTTGAATCAGTTATATGTTGTTGGTGGTGACGTGTGACGATGGCTGCCAAATACAGACTCGTTGAATACGCATTGCCTGATTGGAAAAGATATATTAAATAACTTAATCAGTAAATTACTTTAATTAATTACTTTAATTTAATTTAATCAACCCTTGCTGAGGAAGCCTGTAAGCAGGTAATTTATTACAAATTAAAAATAATGGAAAGATATACATTTCAAAACTTTTCGTTAAAGTTTGGATTTGCTATAGTTTTCTAGTATATAAGTGCATACTGTATTTTTCAAGATTTTAGCTGCATTATGGGTGTTTTTTTTTTAGAAAGATTTTTCAGAAGAACTTTGAAAATTACTTATCAACAAATTACAAAATAATAGTTTCTATATCCTTATATAAAGACATTTCAGAATTATGAAATATTTATTTTGTCGGTTATCAAAGTTTGGCTCCACACATTCCAAAATAAAATATTGTTTAAAGTTATAACTATTGAAATATAAGTGGGTTATCATGATTTATAACTAAGACCAGTTTCATTCATTGTGATTCCTCAACTGTTACTGTCAGACAATCAGTGCTTTTTGTCGAGGTATGGAATCGTAAAACTCAGTCTAAGTGTTTAATATAAAACAGGGTATGTTTATATTCTTACACTGCAAAGAAAATATTGACTTGCCAGAATTAATTTTTGATAAAACTTCCTTTTTTCCAACACTTTTATCTTTTCAGAAGAAATTATTACAATTCAGGCTTTTTTACAATTAAGCTCTGATACAGATGTTCTGAAGAATATAACATGCTGCCTTATAAAATATAGTAGGAAGCACAGTAATAGAGGAACTAAATGCAGAGGAATAAAACTATTGGGTGAGGCTAGTCAACTTTGTAAGACCAACCAGTCTCACTCCTTTTTAGCACTAGTTTTAATTGAATTCATGTTTATATTCAAACTTTTAACTTGTATGACTAGGACTTTTATTTCAAGTAAAGGGTAACTCAAACATTACACGTTCAAAACGACGTGACTTGTATATTCAGTAATACATAACCTATTCCACTTTTTTCGTTAAACAAGTGCAATGCTACATCCGAATACGTATATTTTAAGATTTCATATTCTGCGCAACATTATGCACCCTACAATACGGTCTTCCCTTGGATTACAATCATACAACTATAAATATTATACAGTTCTATGATTACAGTACGTAATTAAAGAAATTGTTAAATCTCTAAGTAAAATAAGATGTCTATTTACTTTACACCAGTTCTTGTTCAAACCCCCCTCAATCTACTTTGTCTCTCATTCTTGAAATTTAAACTTCTGTCTTCACTCAAAGATGTTTTTGTCAAGTATAGGGCCTATACAACTTAATAATAAATAATGTATATAATTATAATATACTAGAGGGCTCCGCCCCCTGCTCTCTTCGCTCGCCAACCCCCGCGGTGACTCACGTCGAAGCAAATGCAAGCAGGTTATTTTATATAATAGGCCCTGCTATTAAATTCTAATATGTCTTATTTATTTTTAATTAGGATGTAACATAGTAGTTTCTCATTTTTAAATTCCTTAATTTATTAAGGGTTTATTCTCTAGCTTTAAGGAAAGTATAACAATGAAGATTTTTAAAGGGATTGTTCATACATTTTCACCCCTTAGCACAAACGACAAAATGTCAATCTATGATACTTTGTTTTTATGTTGTAAGAAATAAATGTACAAATTTTCAGCTCACTTACTATTATGTAAAGAAAATATAACAATTAATTTTTATTGTCTTAATGGTTGTTATCACATTTTTACCCCTTAGCAGCTCGCGAGAAAATGCAAATCTAGTTTACTTTTTCTATGTAACTTGTAAGAAATAAATGTACAAAATTTCAGCTCTCCAGCTTTAAGGCAAAGGAAAGTATAACAATTAATATTTATTGGTTTAGAGGATATTTCAAGCCTTAAATCAAAATTAATTCTAACCTATGTTACTCAGGGGTATTGTGTGTAGCTTTTTATTAGTAAAACAATTTTTCAATCGGTTCATTAATTTCAGAGATTACCCCCTACATACAAACAAACAAATTGTACCTCTTTATAATTAAGTACGGATATACAACTGTCGATAATTTAATAATAATTTAATATAGTAACACTACTATGCAATGAAGTTATTGTGATATATTCTATATCTATTTCTCCTTCAAGTTTTTTCTGCATAAATTGGAAAGTTATGTAAAAATGTAGAGCTGTTTAATACATAATAATTTAGAAAAAAGTGGCAAATAGGAAGATATTCATTTCACATTATAACTACGACTTTTCGCTTTTATTTTATTTTAAGAAAATGAGTTTACATTAAAAAAAAATTACTATCACTAAAATACTCAGAAAAGGAAAGAACTATTGTATCCAGCAACATCAAGGAGTGACACAATCCTGGTGACTTGGCTTCTTCTCTGCTAGTTCAAGTGTTTTGTATCTTCCATGCTAGCATTAAAATATTAATTAATTTAACAATTATATAGTTTGTGCTCTTTAATTGACCGAGTGTAAGCTAGATCCTGTTTCAAAACCGTTCGGCATTTCGACTGTATGTCTGTTTGTTACTCGATTACGACCAAAAGCTTTGTTCGATTTTCTTCAAATTTGTCGTAAATATTCCTTGAAGACAGGAAAAACGACATATATGTGAATGGATTTTTTTAAATACAACCATTTTAATATTATTTTACACATTGTAAATGATTCACAAGGTAGACGAATTATTGTATCTCAAATTATTGTTCAAGGAAAACGAATGGGTAATGTTGGTTAGTTTGATAGTTTTAAGGTTACTTGGTTCGATCCGGTAAACCAGCAAATTTTTTAAAAATGTTTTCGATATTACTAAATGTCATAATCTTATTTTTGGTGCGATTCCATGAATCAATAAAGTTTTTTTTTTTACTTTTTCAAATATTTCCAATACTAATATTTGTCTTAATCTTATATTGTCTACATTTTGATCACTGGGCCTCTAGAAGTAGGCATATATTTTTTTAATAAACGTTTAAATTAATACTACAAAACTAATAGTTGAACAAGTTGTAATAAAACATACAAACCTAAAATTTGTTCAACATAAATTATAAAATATTAATCTATAAAAAGTTTTTAATCAAAAGAAACAAACACATTTATTTAGTTTATAGTATCAAAACTGATGCTATGAACCAAATAAAACTTAGTTAACGGTGTTTAAAAATTTAGTTTAGTCAAAATGATAAACTTAAGGAATAAATAAATATATTATGTACCAAAAAATTAGTTATTCCAAAATTAGTTTATATAAAGAAAGAAGTCGTAAAAAGCACACTTCGTTTTAGGAGTAGGCCTGCAATTTACCATTTCATATCGACCATTCGGTATTTCTTTTATAAAAAACAGTTTCTCAGTCACGGCTAAATGAATTTTACATAAATATTCCTTGAAGGCTTTTAAAAGGACCAGTGCGATCATTTTTATTTATTGATACCTTTTTACGCAGGAACAAGTGTGGTAAAGAGAAAGAAAACAAAATCAGAAACATACAAATTTATCAATTGCTCTGTGATTATTTGTGAATTTTCTTTCATATCTCTAGGTCGAATGTTATCGAAACATTCTGTTTTTCTTAAATTGAGAATTGCAAATCATATTAGTGATGCCGTCGATAGTACAAGAGGACAATGTGAACTGAGGCGAAAGAGGTTTATGAAAAGACACTCGTATTCGGCCAATTTTCGTTATGATTTGAATAAATGGATGCAAAATAATTAGCGCATTGATTTGTCAGATGTTGTAGCTTACATTAATGGCTTGAAACGAGGCTCAAACCTTTATCAATCCCAGTTTGATATCTCCCTAACATAAATTAATATTATGTTATAATATGATTCGAGAATCATTCCTATTAGACAAACCCCTTTTTATAAAAATCTGCAATAAACAGCAGAGTTTAGATTTTTTGTGAGGTCTACTGTTCACAGAACTACTAGTATGACAATCTAAAAAGGGATATTGACAATTTATCTGTTTTGTTTTAAATGTAGGTAAACTTTTAAATAGTAAAATTTATTTATTTTTATTTAAGCTTGCTTAAAATATTTACTGATGACCTAAATCTTATTTTCTACAGTTCCTTACATTCACAGTTATCGTGGTTGAAGAAAATGAAAGCAAAGTTAGGACCAAATAAACTTAAAATTTCAGACAATAGAGTCAGCAAAGCGTTATATAGTATTCAGTACATTTAGAGAGTAAATGGCCCGTAGAATACCTACACACAGTTCACGTGTATTTTATTGCTGAACATTATGTTTTCGAGTGACTTGTTCTATAAGGTTACACTTAAAGTCCAGTGTTCAACTAACACGATAAATCTAAGAAAAAGAGTTGTTAAAAGTTTTTAGGAAATGTTTTAAAAGAAATTATTTTTGATATTTTTCTTGCTAGGGTCGCATTCGAACGGAGTTTCCCTTTAAAGGTTTTGTAAAACTTGTAGGATACATTCACTGTTCAACTCAAAATGTATAAAATTTGATTAATTTCAATTAACAGAATATTAAATACTAATAATAAATTACTGTATTTATCCATTTATAAAAGTCAAAATAAATTATTTTTATAGCCATCAACATTAAATAAAGTAAATTAAAATACAAATGAATAAGATTATAAAACCAAAATTAAAAACTTTAAGTATTAAGAGTTCCAAAGGTTTCACTTCGTCATTTGTTCAGCAACTATAAAATTGTTTAGGATTTTTATTTTGACCTTTTTATGGTTGATTTCATAAAACACTGTTACCAAAAACTCGATGAATGAATACAATACCTGTATTAAGTCCTCTGATTCAGAACGTATTTTAGAATAAAAATCAAGCTAACTAAAAAAAAACAAGTTTTGTGTAAAGTTTAGTTAATTTTTGTGTGCAAGCAGCGATAATGTAGATTTTTTTTGTACAGTCTGGTATTCGATGTTTATTGTTATTTATTTCTTGAATTAATTTTATGTTTCTTAACTAAGGTCGACAATTTATATGTGTGTTTCCTTTTAAAGAAAATATTCGTGTCAAGTAGGCTAATTCTGTTTTGTTGGCAAAGATTTATGTATTTATTTTCTTGCATGTGTGAATTAAACATTTAGTTTATTTGAATTTTGTGGGACTACCTTTATCAGTGCATTCGTTAATTTTGTGTTAATTTAGTGTTATTTCTATTTTTTACGTAAATAATTAACAATCAATAAGAAATTATTTGATGTCAGTGGTAGCATAATAAAATATATATGACCCTGTTTTAGAGGGGGATTTATCTCTCTGTTGGATTTAGACATGAATAAAGGAAATACCAACCTCCCAAACGCACTAAGCCGCTGTCAGCAAGTAAATAAATATTCACTCATGTGAAATAAAAACCTTTCTCAAGTGAACGAAAAATAAAACTCGAAGATAGGAGCATTTCCCATGAGTCGACGTCTAAATTTGTTATGCGCTCCTATAAGGATGGGGATGAGTATCTGGTTCTTATTTGCGTATTAACTGATAGCTTATATAAAATATTTTATTACAATAAATCAATGTTACAAACAAATATGAAAACATGTATGGATACATTTCATTAAACTAACACAAAACTTTGTTTTCTAATTTTCTTTCGGATGCTGTAGAGTGATTTTGTGATGTTAAAATACACCTAAATCTACAGATTATCTCAACATAGATCGAACGTAAATACAGTAATAATAAACTGAACTAATTGCCGAATAAATAGCAATTCGCAAAATAAATTAATATTATAGGTCTTCCAAATAAACCCCAGAAATGGTGCAGTATTATTTTCTTGTGATTCGAAACAAGAAATATTATTTTCCTACATCTACTTTGCGTTTTTGAACACTCACATCAGTGCGAAAACTAAACTAAAAGGGTTCAGTGTGAAGTAATTTATACATCTTTGTTTTACTTTACCCTAAGGCGCAAAGTAAACAGCTGTTGTAGTATGTTCTGAACATTTTTATTGTTGTGGGACTAACCTCTGTAAAACAGATCTTTTAAAAAATAAAACACTAATTTAAAATGTAGCTGTAGGAAAAACGTTGTGTGTATAATACACGGGTTCAAAGTTTACTTTGTCCCCCTCAATAAACTTTAACTCCCTCGGCTACGCCTCAGGCGTCAAAAGTTTATCTCGTGCGACAAACTCAATGTTGCACCCTAGATACACAAATAGCTATTTCCTTTACTTTTAAGAACACCTGGAAGAGAATAACATAAGGACAAAGCCAACGTCCAGGCTTGATACAATGACAGCCTGATCCTGTTTTCGAAAGCTCTAAAAAACTCTCTGCTTTCCAGGTTAAATCAAACCAAAACATGATCTGAATCAGAAGAACCAATTTTAGCAAATGATTACCAAACTGTACTGCTATGTGATTTCATTTGATCAGAACCTCAAACATTATACCAAATTTAAAGAGTAACCATCACACTTTGTCCAGTCTAGAGTTAAGGTTTATAAACACAGAGTGAACATTTGAAGATGTACATATAGATAGTTTAAAGATTTTTTTATATAATCTCCATAATGATGTATGTTATTATTAAATGCACATATAATATGTCTAAATGTTCTAAAATTTAAATGAAATAGTAAACAATTTTTTGATGAGAATTTTACTTATTACATAGGTTAGATTAATTTAGGTTTGGTACAATTAATTTGTGATCTAGGTTTACCATTATAGAACCAGTTATTATTATGTATAGAAGAGTCCATTTTCTAGAGAAGTTCGGAAGTACTGTTACAAATTACTATGTCATAATAGCAAGTAAACTTTTCTTTGAGGTTATGTTTATGCCTACTACACTTATCGAAGCAAACACGATGAAAATTAATGGGGCATTTTATGCACTGCCGCTCGAAGCTTTTGCAGTTTCCATTGTGTTTGTTTCCTGTCATAAAAGGGGCCAAACTTTTGACTAGGACACTTTTCATCTATATATTTAAAAGAGTTTGCTAAAAGTTTGTACTGTCAACACGCATTTTCTACTAAACCAATATTAATGTCACTAGGCCTTAACTGTTGGTATTTAAGATGAGATACTTCATCAAGCATTCAAAAGCCAAAACCTTTCGGAGTAAACCAGCTTTAAAAATTTCTAGTTTTCTTTAGACAATCTTCCAGCTGATTATACTCAATATAAATAAATTATAATTTTAAAAACTAAAAAAAAAACACTCTTATATAACAAACTGAATAAAAATTTTAAAATAATTGTAAAACTTGGCATCAAATGTTACAAATATTTCATTGGTTGATATTTATAAAAGTAGAGTTATTATAAAAATATAGTAAAACGCACCCCACGCTTTTTTTACAAATATTTCCAAATTTTTAGTCGGTTTGCTATTAAAGCGTGTTTTTTTTTAGTTTTTTAAACTATAGTTTATTTTTTTATCTCAAAACGGAATCAAATTCAGCCTACATAATTGTAATTAAGAGACTCGATTTTTTGTATATCGTATGTGTGACAATAGATTTAAAGTCATGTATGTAAAATTTAGGGGGGTGAAGGTGTATGTAAATTATTGTATTGTCATCGGTGCTTGACACGTATGCAAATTTTCAAGTTAATCAGAGGTCTTTAAGTTGGTTAAAATTACTATGAAAGATTCCGTTACATAGGCTACAGGTCAAGCTATGATAAATATCGCTAATCCTGAGGGTCCTGGCAAGGATAATGGGACAAACTATTTAAATTATTTCATTGTCTTTGGTCCTTGATAAGTGTGCAAAGTTTAAAATCAATCCGACTTTTTGAAAAAAGTGAAAATCACGTTCAAAGATTCCGTTACATAGGTACATAGATACATAGATTCATAGATACATAGATACATACCAAGCTAATAAAAGCGTGTTAAAAAAATCTCTTGATCCATAGAGGAGCCATCAATATTTTTTTCAAATGATGATTAATTATTTTTTGTATGAAGGACTTCATAAATTAGATATTATTTACCATAAGATTGAAATTATACTAACAAAATAGCTACAAGAAGACAAGTTTTATTAATGAATAGTCAGCTGATTTGATTAATAAGCTAAATGGTGATTTTTGCACCGAAAAGATATTTAAATGCATTTAAATACTGTATTTCTAAAAATAGACATTAACTAAAGATTTCTAACAGGAATTACTTTCTTATCTTGTTTTATTGATTGTATTTTAAGCGTAGCAACTGTTTTTAATATTAGGCCAGGAAAAGAATAAAATCTTTAGAAAATAGTTTGTACACCTGCTTTATCAAACACTAAATAATTTAATTTAGACATTTAATATTATTTACCTTCTTAGCTTTGGGTTATGATTAATCTTACACCTTTATTAAAACAGAATTATGAAAAGCGTGTGGATTAAGGCTTGGCATGCGAAGCACACAGGCGTCTCCTCTAGCTATTTTATTAATTATTTAGAAGCTATAAAATAGCTTTTCAGAATGATTGGCAAGAGAGAGCATGAGTTTTTTTTATAAAATACCTATATTGCTTTTAATAGTGTTTAAACATTTAAAATTACTTATTAATTCATTCAAGTCCAAGTACTAGTTTTCCGTCAATTTAGTTTCTATTAATTTCCCAAATTTTGCCTTTATTTGCCAATAGAAATTTATTTATAAATGGCAATTTAAAATACAGACATACACGAGATAAAAATGGTTCTACTTTTTTAATTATCTCCTCAATAGAACTTAAAAATTATGTATTATTAAAATTCGTATACACCATTCATGATAGGAATTTTAATACAGTAATTAAATAAACATGAGTAATAGTAATAATGTAGTAAAGTAATAATGAGTAAAGTAATAAACATGAGAAATTTATATAAAATATGTTTTAATTTTAAATGAAAATTATATTAGTTGACTTTTACACAGATTATTTATTACACTTTACTATGTAGCGCAATTTGTTTCAAAGTATTAGCGGACTGTCAACATATTTCTTCGTTTAAGCGACAAAATAAAACAATGTCAAACTTGCTGCGCAGATTGCATTTCCGGATTAAGTACTCAGCAAAATCCCTTTTAAATCTTCCGTCCTTAGGATGTCGACGCAAAGACGGTAGGGATGATTAACTGACCCTAAATCTCGTCTTGCAGATCAGGCATCATTTTAAAATTAATAAAAATTTTGCTTGTTTTTTTAAATTAATGTCATACAGTATATCACGTGGTGTCGTTTTTATTGACAAAATGCCACCTTCATAACAGATCTTTGAATGTCATATCAAACTTCTTGTCAAATTTTTTAAATCACAGTTCTTATAATTGCATACTTTAAATTGCGACTGTTTAAGGAATGTAATTAATGTAATTTTACCTCTTTGACTGCAGACCGTAATTACACTAATTAATTACAGGGTATAAATAAAATGGCGCACTACTGCCCCTCCTGTCCTAGGGGAGGAAAATAGTCGGTGTCTTGTAAATTACTTAAAAGCAACATTTTATATTGTATCTCATTTCAGTGTTATTTGTTCCCTTTTTATATACAATTTCTTGTTCGTTTAAATTAATTATTTTGTAAATAAGTTATGTATGTCAAGTGCGGAGATCTTTGCAGACTTTCAAATGTTATTTTTGTATTAATAGATCAATAAGTTCTTTTTTTTACTTTTAAATTAATGTCTTTGATTTAGATTTTTTTAATTTTTCTACTGTAGGCTATATCAAAGCAGATCTATTACGTTGGAATTGAATAAATTCACTCATTTACCTAAATAAACAATAATATTATTTCAATGAAACTTGCAACGTAAAGTTTACTAATAATGTATTATTGGTAAATGTTATATATTATATAGATCATAGACAATGATTGTATCATAACTTTGCTGGTTTGTTAGGTTAAGCATGAGGGTCCTTACAGAAGGGCTAGGACAATATGCGTATTCATAAAAGACTTAGAAGGAATGATCGTCCTGGGGGGATCAGTCCCCAGATAACGAGGGAAGTAGACTGTGCTGCCGGGATCAACTAACAGATCATAAGTCTCCTAATTGAGTATCTTCTAACAAGCGTAGGTTGCGGCGTTTTTGACTCTGGCTGAAAGTTGTGATCAGCCTCTCCTTTAAAGTAGTGTAAGGGTTGGTCCCTTGTTCTCTTGCCAAGTCGGCGACTTGCGTGAGGATCTTGTAAGGTAGCTGGCTGATGACGACTTGGAACCTTCTATCTTCTGCGATGACTCTATTCGTGCTAAATACGGCCTCTACTTGTATGAACCATAACGTTGGATCTTCCTCCCAGAATGTTGGTAGGCGTGCTTGAAAGTTGACCGCAGCAACTAGATCTGCAGCAGCCTCCGCTTGTGGATCTTGCGGCATCGTATTGTCTTGCAGATCCCGTCGGGGTCACCAATTGTTGTAACTTTGCTGGTTTGTTAGGTTAAGCATGAGGGTCCTTACAGAAGGGCTATGACAATATGCGTATTCATAAAAGACTTAGAAGGAATGATCGTCCTGGGGGGATCAACCCCCAGATAACGAGGGAAGTAGACTGTGCTGCCAGGATCAGCCAACAGATCACAGTAGGAAGGACTCGTCCTGGAGGGATC
>JAGFPH010003283.1:40448-88878 GCA_018207615.1 Philaenus spumarius | reverse complement strand
TGTGATTCTTATTATTACAATCAGCTTACAACACTTTGCATACCGTTAAACACTTTCCCAAAAATTCTATTTCAATTGTATACTTTTTAAATGATATTGCACAATCTTATGCTATTATTCCCAATAACCAAAACTTGAACGGCTTTTAACGGCAATAGGGTTGGTCACAGAAAAAAAACTATAGGTACAATTGTTTTTAGATAATCGCATGAGAAACAATTTTTATTTCTACTTTTTTTCTCTAAACTTAATGGTTAAGCTAGTAGAAGTCAAAAATGGCATTTTGGCCACAATTTTCCAAGATGGCAGCTTGAGCACAACTTTTTTCGGGATTTTATAGAATTTCAATTAGAATGCTCCAGAGGTGATTTGTACAAATTCCCTTGCTTGTATGACGCATTTTTGAAAACAGTACATTTTTCGACTAAAATGACTGGACTGGATTGGACTAAAAAACCGTCTCAGCTCTGTAGTTCTGTGAATAGTAGACCTCGCGAAATCTAAAATCTGCTCTTTGTTTCAGATTTTATGAAAAAGGTTTTTGTCTAATAGAAATGATTCTCGAGACATATTATGGAGATATCAAACTGGGATAAATAAGGCGTAATTTCTTCGTTTCAATCAAATAATGTGCAAATCTCTCAAATCAGTTCACTAATTATTTAACATCAGTTTATTCCAATCACAACGCAAATTTGCTGAATACGAATGTATCTTTCCACAAACCTCTTTCGCCTCAGTTCACATGGTCCTCTTGTAATACCTCCAAATCTCAATCTCGAAAAACGTCATGATTCGAGCTATAGAATAGATATACAAAAAATCACAAATAATCACAAAAGCTACTGTACAATTGATACATTTTTTTATTTCTGATTTCTTCATCTTAACCAACTTTTTAACTGCGTAACAAAATGGACTCAAGAAATAAAAATTATTGCATCCATCGTTTTAAATGCCTTCAAGGAATATGCATGTAAAATGTTAAGAAAATCAAAGAACGCATTTGGCGGTAAATAAACAGACCTTTGAAGGACGAATGCCGATAGGTCAATATAAAATTGGTAGGGTACAATTGGCCTACTCTCAAAGCGAAGGGTTCAAATGTATTTTTACGACTTTTCTACTTTAGCTTATAACTAATTTGTATGAAGAATTTAAAATATGAGAATTGCCTATTTATTTCCTCCTTATGTTTAGGCCTATAATTTTGACTAAACTAAATTTTTAACTCATTAACTAAGTTGTATTTGGTTCATAGTATCAGTCTAGTATTTCTTTCTTTCGTGTAAGAACTTTTACAGGTTAAAATTTTATAATTTATGTTGAAAGAACTGTTTATGTGATATTACAATATTTGTTTAAGGTTTCGTTTATCGTATTACTTTTTTAAACATTTATTTGGAGAGACAAAGAAAGCAAAATTCAGACAATATAAGATTATGACAGATATTATATTAAAATAATTGTAAAAGTAAAAACTATTGATTCATGAGATCGAAATCAATAATCCTTAAAACACTAACAATTCATCTGCCATTCACTCAGTGAACATCGAACAATTTGAAACTCATTTACACAATAATATTAAAACTGTTGTATTTTACAAAAATCCCTACACATAGGTCATGTTTGCTGACTTCAAAGAACATTGATTCCAAATTTGATGAATCGCGTAACAACCAGTCAGGTAGACAGACGGAATGTCTAACTGTCTGAAAAGGACCTCATGTCCTGTCAATTATTCCTATGTTTATTTTATTTTTTCCAAAGTATTAGAGAGACTTTTGCTTGGAAATGAAATATATAATCCACTCAAAAACATATCATAGTTAAGTTTTTAAGCCTTTTTTACAGTTACTATATAGTTCTGTTTTAAACTAGCATTTACACAGAAATATATTGTTTAAACTTTATTTATTATCCTTGGAATTATATTGCTTTAATAGTCGGAGTTATTAGTTTCTAGTATTTAGTTTTATTTCAATTTATACAACTTATACTTTATTTAGGATATGTTTCAAATAATTTGTAAACCTTTTTATTTTAAATGGTTCTAATTTACTATATAAATATATTTTATTCTATGAATTATTTATGTCAACAAGTTTATATATAGCACTTATTAATTCGTGTAATCGTGTGTTATTACTCATAGTAATTGTTTCAAAACAACCCACATTATCGAATCTACGAGGAAATTAAGAAATTTTATTTTATTGCAAATGTAATTATTATTTCAACCAATAAAACAAAATATATTCAGAAATAAATAAGGGAATACGCATATTCTTTTAAAAGCATTAAAATTGTATTTACAATAAATTAAAATAAGGCTATTATAATACACTGTAATTCTTAACATGATTATGAAAAAGTCACAAATATACTGGTAGGTAATTATTGATTTTTTTTTAACTATATATGGAATTTGATAGTTTCTAAGGACAGAGTAGCCTATATATTATGCTAATATACAAAAATCAAAGGAATCTCTTTGTTCCTGAAAAAAATGATAAATAACTGCCGAAACACCAAACTTTCGATAAAATAACAAATGTGCAATAAAAATGGACACACTCACTCAAATTTAACTACGCTGAAGCAATTGATAGAAATGTTAATTTTGAATTTTGTTATTTCCCATCATCCTTTACTTTATTTTGTTATGTTAGAATACGAACATATTTAAAACAACAGGACAGTGATTACTAAAAATATATACAACTAAATCATTATTTTGTACAGGATCGAAACGGAAAATTTAAATTTAAATTGCTGAAACGTATCTTTGGATTTCAATCTTGTAAATTTCCATTAATGTTTACCTCTGCCCATTATAGCATAAATCAAATGTAACTTTTAAATACAGACAAAAATTACAAATTTTAATATTAAAAAAAAACATTCGCATTCAGATCTTTAAAATGAAAATTACAAATTTTAATATTAAAAAAAAACATTCGCATTCAGGAGATCTTTAAAATGAAAATTACATAATACAAATGAAAGTCTTAAATGTGTTTAAATACACCTACGGAGTTAATCTAAGTCTACCCATGGGGTTAAAAGGAACTGCCTTACGTATAATGGTTTGAAAGTACCGTAAAAGTACCGTGAAAGTACCTTTTACAGTACCGTAAAAGCAGGAGAAAACAGAAAACTTTAATGTACTTTGCGCCTCTAGTCTCCTGCTACGACAATCACTTGTTTGAAGCTAAACCTCGTATCTACTTGATAAGAAACCAATTTAATCGTTTCAAAATAAGCGAAGAAAAGTGAGCCGGTCGCCGGTCGAATTAGCTCTGGTGGGGTCGGATCCACGCGTCTAATCATTTAGTGGGGTCGGACTTTGAACCATTTTATTTGACATGCGCAGAGCATCCAAAACAAAATAATGAATGAGGAACAAAGTCAAAAAACAACTTCAATCCTCTTCCGCTTGCTTGTTACCGTGGAGGAGTGCTCCACTCTGAAACTGTTTTATCAGGAGAGTATAACCATAAGGTATAACAGTCGCCGTGAATAAAAATTCTAGCTACATGTACATGACTCGTATCCGCCGCCATATTGGATCTATCTAATCATACTATAATAAGAATATTTTTTTTAAACATACTTGAAACATTACAACAAATTAGCAGGAAATTTAAATTATAGATAACACTTTCTTTAACATTCTCACGACTTATTTGCATCGCAACTAAGATGAGCTTTTGAGCCTGGTTTTAGATATTTAAGATGCTTAAGTTTGTTAAATGTTAACAAAATATAATGAATTAATGAGCTAACAGATTATTAAATTCTGGAACCAATAAAAATGTATGTTAAGCTTACATGTAAGTTAAAAATGTATTGACAGTTAATTCAAATCCAGATTTTTGCAATTAATTGAGTCGACAGACAAAAACAAGAACAGTGGAAGATTTTAATTTCATAATTTTAGTACTGTACCACCATGGTAACCCTATTATTATTATTATTATTGTTGTTTTTGTTATTGTTTGACTCAATAAACAAAGTACACACACATATCTCAGCAGGTGGCTCTTTGGAATAATTGTTTTTGTCCACGGTGTTGACATTTTTTATGAGAAGATGGTAACAGGGTGATATAAGTTTTCAGAAGTAGCCAGAATCGTTCTTAATTCATTTATTTGTTAAGGGTCTTCTATACCTTGCGTAAAACAGCGTAAACACGCACTTCGTATTACCGTGTTTCGGACGCCGTTTTTCAACTTAAAAAGTTGTGAATCCTCTTAAATTGTTCAGAAAGGCTATGTGCTTTTGTCTTATACCTCATAATTCAAAAAAACCGACGGTAAATACTTTTAATCAACGGTTTAATTAAGTAAAAATTGATCATTTTTAATGAATTTTTTTGGTAGTTTTAAACAATAATTTCCGTATTTTAAGGTAACACGTAAAAAATTTGAAGTCTTTTTTATAACTTAAAGTCATTTCCCAGAAAATTAATGTATAAATAGAATCCGAAACACGGTAATACGAATGCATGTTTCAACGATTTTGCTACGTGAGATTTTATCCTTCTGTTGCTCTACTACCAAAGCTACAAAAGTCGCCTCTAGACAGAGCCGCTGTCACTTACGCACGCACAGCTTAGTCATCGTCTTCCGCCTCGACACTTCCTCAAATAAATGCATCGCAGTTCCCAAACCATAAACCAATGTGTTCGATATAAATTTATGTTACGTTGATCCTGTTGGTGTCTTAGTCCAGTCAATGAGTGCTCAAAAGAGGGGTGTAGAGTGCATGGAATATGCGATAATTTTTTACTTTATGACTTTGTTAGGAGTAGTTAGGAGGTAAACATACTAAAAGTCCCCACCCCTGGGAGGTGAGCATAAGGCGGGAGGGGGGTGGAAAGGTTCCATTTTAGGTTTTTCGCTTATCTCTCGGAAACGGTGCACTGCAGAAAAAAATGTTTCAAATAAAAATGAAAGTTAATTACATTTCCTATAAAATAGTTTCTGTACGTATTTGTCGAATTCTCAACGGCTTTCGAGATATAAGTTATTGAAAATCGAAAATTTTCAAAAAAATCGTGTTTACCTCACTCTTTTTGTTAAACATTTGCTTATAATGCCTCCCACGACCGTTTCTCAGAAAAAAATTCAAAAACAAAGTTGTAGAACATTAAATTTTCTTGAATTTTATATACACTTTTGCCATTTTATCTTCAACCAATCAAAAGTTATAGAATTTCTAAGATGTAGGCTACGCTTAATTTCGATGTTTCTCTAGAAATTAGTGTATATTGAGAGCCTGTTGCGTTTTAACTGCTGTAACTTGCTATCATGATGAAGAACAATACTTTAACAATGGAAATAAGGTAATTGCAATTGAAACACAACATTTTTTATGAACTACTAGGGGAATCCCCTGCGTGCTCCGCACGCCAACCTGTTGGGACATTCTATGCACATAACAATGTTATGTATTTTTTTATAATAAAAGTGTAGGATTAATAATAACCCCAAAGCTAAGATGGGAAATAATGTTAAATGTTCAAATTAAATTACTGTATTTCGTATATTTTATAACAGCAGTTATAATAAAGGTTTTAAAAGAACCAGCAAGGCTCTGGTCTACAATTTAATAAAAACCTAACATAAAAGTTAGAAATACGAAAAATAGTTGCTTCAAAGTTTGAAATCAGGTGTTAATCGAAATATTAGACCAAACAGCTGTTTTGCCTCTTATTTTATTCAATTGGTTGCTGTGATTATTCATTAGTCTAGGCCTAACGTAAGAATTTTTTCCAACTAAATTTACTAAGTTCCTCTAGAAATTAGTATGTTGAGAGCCTGTTGCGTTTTAACTGTTGTAACTTGCTATCATGATGAAGAACAATACTTTAACAATGGAAATAAGGTAAGTGTAATTGAAACACAACACTTTTTATAATTATAGCTTTTATTATATTATACGAATCATACAATGAAAGTATTTACATGGACTGATAGAGGCTGTGTACCACGATAAATGTCGGTTGGACTTTATGAGACCGTTAGGCCTATATCAGAAACCCTCAACATCCACGTGTGAAGTTTAGACACGTTCTATATAATATATTCCAAACAAAACCATTTTTAAGATATTTAAAAAATATTTAGGACTAGGAGGATTGTTTATGCTATAGGCCCTAATAGTGAAATAATTGGTTTTGTGAAAAAATAGATGAAATAGAAAATTACTTTAAAATAACAAAAATATAATAAAAATATTGTGATATTTATAAAATAGTAAATATTATGCTAGTTTAACTAGTTTGTTTTACGGTCTTTTTTAAATAGGCTACCATTGGTATCTTGTAGACTATAAATCTGACAGCAAACTTTAAATGGGAGAACTTTTCTTATTTTTTTAGAAATTTAAAAATATTTAGTTAAAATATTTGTAAATGGCTGCCATTTTCCAATAGAGTGGTAAAATTTCAAAATTGTACAAGTTATTTTAAGACGTTTTTATTCTTGGAGTTTTCTAATATAAAAACATCGTACTTTGTAATGAGAACTTGTAGCCTAATAAACTGAAGGCTTTACATTTACAAATATTTTAACTACCTACATATTTTTAATTTCTCAAAAAACAAGGAAAGGTTCCCTATTTAAAGTTTGTTGTCAGATTTATAGTTTACAAGATTCTAATGGTGGCCCATTTAAAAAAGACACAATATATATATATTCGTATTATTATTGTATACTGATGTAGAATGTACAGCTATGAGATATGGTAAACACAATGAAATAAACGCAATATCCCAATTAGAGGACAGCTTCAACGTAACAGTAAACCGATGTGGATTATTTATTGACACAGACATTCCTTACCTGGGTGCATCTCCAGATGGCCTAGTAGGTACAGATTGTATAGTTGAGGTAAAATGTCCAGAATCGTGTAAGAATTTAACACCAGATGAGGCAATAAGATCAGGAAAATTTACTTTTTTAAACTCAGGTAAACTGAGTGAATGTGTAAATAAAAATCACAACTTCTATTTCCAAATACAAGGCCAACTAACTGCATATAACTCAACGAGCAAAATGTTACTTTGTATTATGGACTCCACTTGGCTTTCGAGTTGAAATAATTCTACGGGATGATGAGTTTTAGTCTAATCAAATGGTAGACAAATTACAAAGATTTTACATTAATTGTTTATTGCCATAACTCGTAGATCCACGGCACACCCGTTCCATGGAAATTAGAAACCCAGAGTATATTGCTAAAGCAATACAGGTTCAAAAGTCCAAGAAAATCAAATAAATTAAATAGTCAGTTCAGTTCATGATAAATAAATTATTTTTATATTGTTTGCCTTCAATTATTGTACAATTCTCTGTTTGAAACTTTTATTTGTTAATGATAGAAGTTTAATTGTATTATTATTATTATTAATTAATTTTACATTTGCCATCATTAGTACGACGTTTCGGGAATACTAATTAACTCAAGTTTAGAAGTGACTAAAAACTGTATAGGTTAGTGGTATATTTTAGTTTTACATTGTATTTCTTTAACATAGGCCTAGTTCTCGAAGTTTATGTCCTTGTAGTAAAGTTTTAGTCACTTGATAACGGAAGTTGGTTTGCATTCCCGAAACGTTGTGTTATTATTTTACACATAAATGATAGCATATGGAAAACCAAATAGCTTGCATTGTTATTTAACTTAATCTTTGGCTGATAACCTGCTCTGTGCAAGGGCTAGAATTTTAGAGAATAACACTAAACATGTTGAATGTACATTATATTTGTAATAACTCCAATCACGTTGTATGTATATATTTTGTCGTAATACTAAACATGTTCCTTGTATATATTTTTAATAATAATAAATATGTTGTATGTATATACAGTATTTTTAATAATACAAAATATATTGTATGTATATATTTGTAATAGTACCAAATATGTTGTATGTATATATTATAATAATAATAAATATGTTGTATGTATATATTTTAAATAATAAATATGTTGTATGTATATACAGTATTTTAACAACACAAAATATTTTGTATGTGTATATTTTTCAATGTTTAAGCTTATGGAAAAACTTCTTATGTGTATATTTTCTATAAGCAGTAATACTAATATTTTATATCTAGATATTGTTATTTTTGTATTTCAGATTTTTTCATAGAAATTAATTACATAATACTGTTTAAAATTGTATGGCGTAGCATTTATTTTGTACAATGCAGTAACCATTATTAAATTCAGAAGCTTTAAATTTATCTGAAAATATAATTACTTATATTAGTTGTACTCTCAGTAAGATAACATTTATTTATTATTTTAGAAAATCAAAAGCAATCAAGAGTGTTTACTATTCTTCGAATTGCGTTGAATAGCCTATAAATAATTGTAATTTGTATATTTTATTGCCATGTATAAAGGTATTACTTATGACATTGAGTGTATACCTAAATTTTGAAACTCAAGTATGGTTTATATTATAATTTGTAGAAAACAATCCACTATATTTTTAATAATTTAACATTTGTAGCCCGTTTAATTTCCAATCGAATTGTATAATGGTCAAAATAAAATTATCAAACAAACGATAACGGTATAACAGAGTCCATTAAATGAACCGTCATTATTTTCACTGTGGGCTATGTCAAATACGTAAAATTGCAGGTGTTATTTCAACACATTAAAAAAAACTGTTCCATTTAATGCAGGTTAATACAAATTAATTATAAATGCCATGACGAGACAGAATGTCTTTTATTAGTAAGTAAACATTTGTTCCGCACCATAGTTTTATTTATTTACAATGCCTTATCTTTGTATTGGATGGTGCTTTGAGTTGAGGAAGGTAAGTGGGCGATGGCAGGCTGTGAGGCCTATGTTTTTAGTTCTGGATTTTTCCACCCCGGTTCTCCCCGCGCCACCACAAGGTCACTGACTGTACTCGGACAGATTTTATTAAAATCACACTGTACATTCGAAGTTTTCCCCAAGGTAAAGAAGAGCCTTAATTGGCTAAATGCTTTAATAATACTTTATGAATGCACCATAATACAGGATGTTTGAAAAGAACTCTATAATTTGCCCTAGAATTAGTACAACATACACTATTCTAGTTGTGGTATTTCATTCATACCGAGTTAAATTCATGTCCAAGTTTTGCTCAGGTAAATTCAGCATCAACGTGACTCTCCAAAAGTTAATGTTTGATGCGGTTTGATGGAAGATCGAGTGATTGGTCCTAAACGTACAGCAATGTCACTTATTATACATATCTTAAGAAGGTATCATAAATGAAGAAGGTATTGGAAATGTCAAGCATATTTTGCTTAGGCTAATTAATGCTTTATTTTATTTTCTTTATTTTTTAATGCATTACGTTTAGGAGATGGCAACGTTTGTTTACTAGCATCTTCTTAAAATTGTTTAAGGTTTCTCAGCTTATGTTTGAAGGCCTGATTTATAAAATAAGTTACAGTGGCAAAAGCTTAATTGAAAATTTAGGTAACCCGACGTTTACCCAGCTAGAAAAGTTTGGAAAATATTTCTTATACTCAATGTAAAGTTATAGTCAGTAGTTAAGTGACTATTAATTAATTAAGAAAATCACATAGTTAAAAAAAAACATAAATACTGTTAAATTGTAATAAATAACTTGCTTATAATCCCACAATTACAATTATAGGCGATTGTTTACTATATTGGTTCCGCATGTAAAAATAGGTCTATGAAAAAACATTGCAATTTACTATGTATTATTTAAAACAACATTATAATACCCATACATTGGGTATAACTTACAGCCTTTAAATCTATTTTAAACTGGTATTTATTTATTTTCCAAGAAAGTTGGCAGTATTTCAAAATTGAAAAATTTTTAGTGTATAAAAAAATTAGTTTTCCAAAAAGTTTTTCTAGGTTTTGTAAACGAACATTGCTACTAGCAGTTGTTTGCAATAGGTCCAAAAATCACACCAACCCATTCCTTTTTTGGTTAAAAGTAAAGCCTAACAGATGAGTGAAATGTTTTTTCATATTCTCTAAACGTGACCTTATTAAATGCAGGTTCTTTACTTTTTGCTAGCATTTGCTTATAAGAACATCCTTATTTTTTATTCAGACCAAATCTATAAACTGTACTGAACAGAAGTTTCAAAAATAAAACGGTTAGACCAAGAAAAAACAATACATTTTCGTAAATATTTTTTAAATGTCTATTCTATATGGTTAAGCTAAGAAATTACAATAAAGCTAAGAAATTAGTTTGTCGTTTTTCAACACTTTATGACTTTTAAACACAACAGAACTAATTTAGTTCATTCAGATCTTCAGATAGATTGTGTGTAAAACCCGTTTTAGTTGTGTAAGACTTGTAGTTGGTTGAGCTAAACATTAGACCAGGAGAATATAAGATAATCAGCGTGCCTTATTTGATAGAATTTTGTGTAGTAGACATACTGACAAGTACAATAATTTCTTATTTAAATAAACGAAACCCAAATTTGTATTTAATGTGACTGATTGCGAAGAATAAATAGCCTCAATTCACTGACAATATTCTACGACATACCTACTTAATTTAAAAAATATTCGTGTGCAAAATCTCAAAAATTCTGCCAAAATTTTGACGAATGACTTTAGAAGTTATTAATAAAAATTAATAGGGCGTAAAATAAGTATGCAATTTAGAAACTATTTTGTTAACTTCTTGCCAACTCTTATTTAGTATTTATTTTCCCATTCATTAATTGCAACTTTTGTGTTTTAAAGTCGAACTAAATTTTTGTTTAAAATGTGCTAAAAACCTAAATAAGGTTAAAGAACACATTTATTTGGGCACTAATTTTATGTTGCTCTTTGTCTTGTAAGTGATATAAAAACGTGATTAATGAGGTTTATTTCAACTTTTACATATTTTAACCAAATCATTGTATAATTAAAAGAATTTCAGAACAATATAATAGTGTAGTCTAATAATTACAAATTAATTAATGCAAAATAAAATTTAAACATAAATGTAATACAAATATTATAATGTTTATTAATTACTGTTTAAACTCTGTGTAATTTGAACGTTTTATCAAACAGTTCATATTTGTCACGTCCTGTAGTTTATTATTAAATTACTTTGGCTCGCATTAAAATGCCAAAGTATTGAAATCTTGCGAGGATTCTAAAAAATTAATTTACCCCAACTTTTTATGACTTTTCTCGACATTTTCGAGGTCTCTGAACGAGATAAAGCAATACAACATGTTGTGTCGGTGTGTCTATGTGTATCTGTCTGTCTGTGGACACGATATATACACTTTCAGAAGTCGTAGAAAACGGTGGATTTTGGTGGTGCCAAAATCTTCGTAATTTTATTGCGGAGAGTGGAAAAGCTTTTGAGCTTTCTAGCGTGACAGCAACTTGACGTGCGTCACATTTTTGAGTATTTAAAAGAAAATACTAGCTAAGTCACGAAAATGTGTTCCATCTTTTCATCTTGTTGTTTTTTTTATTATTTCGTTTAATCAATTCTACTAAAAGTAAATTAAAATGGAAAATGTAATCACTTAAGGTTGTGCAATACCAGGACGAAACAATTCCGTACAGTCCTCTTCAATATAACTTATCTTTCATAAAATTTTGAAGATAATCTTTTGTAATTATCAGGAAATTTTTCATCAGCATCTAAATTATAATTCATAGGTGACAAAATGGTAAATCACCAATTCTTATAAAAGAATGTTTGCTTAGAAACAAGACGAAAGCACTATTCTAAGTCGAGTCAATTGAAAACAGTAGAACAATTGAATTTGGTTATCTACTGATTATACATTGGCGCTTTCTTCAAATTTAAATGTCGTGTGCACAGGGCTACAAAATAAAAATAAGACCGTCATTAGAAAAACGTAAGTGTACGATCGATATTCTAGTCGCGCTCGAGCGCAAGGGTCTGCTGTAGTGGCAGCCATCTTGGATTTTTATCCCATAAGAGCAATGTTAAATTTCAAACCATTTATTTCGTTTATTTTTTATCATAAAATTGTTTGCAAGGTCTCATTTTAAGCACAGTCACAATACGCATCCGTCTTGCAATTTACATTTTTTTTAAATGCTTTTGATTTTGACATTTTGTAAGTACAAAGTTTGAATTTTTTTCCTAACACAATAAGAAATTGATAACGAAAAATAATTTGCAAGAAGGATCCGAAATTTTATAAAGAATATTCAATTTTTTTTCAACACTCAATTACAAAAGATAGACTTATAAAATGGTTTGAAATGAGGCAATGTCAGCGCAAGAAATTGCACTGTTTAGATAGGGATATAGTGAGAGGCGTTTGCGTTCTGGTGGATTTCTCGTTTACTGGAGCAGACCCTTAAATAAGGTGGCAATAGGCCAGGCTGACTCCGCTCACTGTGTTCAATGCATACTCAGCATTGGTGGGGTATTATTATTGATCACCTTTAAGTGAAAACATTCCCTTAGAGGTTAGAGAGATAACTTTCATTTTGTTTGTGGCATACCATTCCTATTCTTTTATATTTTACGATTATCTTATATGCCTATTAGGGTTTCATAATATCATTTTTATTTAGATTATTGGCCGCATTTGTATAAGTAAGTAATTAAAGTAAGTATACTCTGTTAGTAATGTTTAATAAGGAACTATTTTTGTCAGTATGATATTGTGCTAACACTATTTTATTGTTTTTCGTGATTACAATACAAGTAGTCCTACTCTAGTATTTTTTTTTTTACTTCAACTTGTTTTTTTATGAATGATAATATTTCTAATATCTTTATAAATAAATATTGCTTCAGGTGTAAGCAAAAGTGGAAGAATTCCGTTTTGGAAAAACATAAAAATCAAACATAACAATATAACATAAATAAATAAAAGGTACCACTAACTGGCACATACTTTCTCACAAACATATTTAAATTATTAAACAGATTCACTGTGATTCATAATTGTATTGAAGTAGGAGGGGGGGGGGCACATTAAAGTAGGAGAGTAACTAATAAATATTATTATTATTATTGTTAAAACTATTCCATCGATTTCGAACAAATTTGCACCGAACGTGTCAATTATGCCTGTATAGATGCACTAAAAAAGGTTTTGAAACATTTTGAAAAACAACCCCCTTTTTGGCCAAAAACCCCCAAAAATCAGTTATTATTATTATTACCTAAACGAGAATTTTTAGAAAGATGCAGTTTTGTGCATATGATATCAAGGGCTACAAAGCCAAATTTTATCAAAATCGTTCGAGCCGTGTTGGAGAAATTTTGATTTTTCTCGTTTTTTTTTGCCATTTTGGGCGGTAAAACCCCTTAAAAATAAAAAACTTTAAAAAATTAAAAAATGCCTGGAGATATTCCAGAACTACACCTACAAACAAACCAAATTTCATCAAAATCAGACCGTTGATATGGTCTCCAGCTCAGTACACATCCTAACAGACGCACTGACAGACATCATCAAAATACACCACTTTTTTGGGTTCAGGGAGCACCAAAACAATTAATTCCACTAAAAATATGTTTGGCTTCAGGGAAAACCAACACAGATAATTCCACTAATAAATTTTTTGGGGTTCAGGGAGCACCAAAACAGATAACTCCACTAAAAATTCAAATTCGAAAATTTGGACGAAAACAATATTTTCTCCATATACTACGTATAGGGGGAGAAAGTAAAAATGAAAGAACAACCTCTTTTATAGACATTTTCATTGCAGAAATTATTCAATCTGTCGATAATTAAATAATAATTTAATGATAGTTAAATTATTCGATAATTTTGGTTCATCTTTAATTTGGTGCTTTAGTACAGTAAACAATAAAACTAATTCATTCCATTCGATTAAAACTGTACTGGTAGTTTCTGTGTTACATTGTTACAAATGGCAATCTCCACAGAGAAGAAATATATTTTCTTCTCTGTGCAATCTCTTAATAATAATTACGGCATAACAAAAAAAAAATAATCAAATACAATACATATTTGAGTACTTTAACATGATATAAACGTAATTTTAAACACAGTTTCACAGCGCATTTGACTCTTGTGGTGAGGAGATGTGAGGTATTGCATTTATCAGTGGCTGTAGTAACAGGAAACTACAGGCGCAAAGTGTATATTCAAATTTAAAAAAAACATCTCTGTACCACTTCAGTTTTGCGTACACTTTAGCCTTGCATCAATGGAATACAAAATAAAAACCCAGATCTACAGTTAAATTTAATCGCATTTATGATTTTCATTTTTCGTTGCAAAATGTTTATTTTAAAGACATACAAAAAGGTCTGTAGAATAAACAGGTGCGCTTAAGACCACAAGTGTATTCTGATTTACACTTCAAAAGTATAGAAAATATTGAATAAAAACAAAATGAAGCACAATGTCCATTTCAGAGGTATTACCAAGTAAACTGTTTTAACACAAGTTACGAAATGAGGAAGCACAATGTCCATTTCAGATGTATTACCAAATAGCCTAAACTATTTTAACACAACTTACGAAATGAGGAAGCACAATGTTCATTTCAGAGGTATTATACAAAGTGCACTATTTTAACACAGCTTACGGAATGAGGGAGCATAATGTCCATTTCAGAGGTATTATGAAGTAAACTATATACTCTGCTATATACACATGTATACTACATAGTAGAGGGTGACGCGTGACGGTAAAATCCGATTCTCCACCCGTAATTTTTAGACGTAGTGCGCCTACAGAAGTTGACACTTAAAAACTAAATAGGAATTTGGTTTTACTTTATGCCCATAGTAATGAAGGCTGGAGGATGGAAAACTAGTTCATAGCTAGTGGACAAATTTCCGTGTCCTTTAATATCATCAGCCTAGTTCTACGATAAAAAACTACAACCGAGAAAGTGTTTAAAATGAAAGATCGCAAAAACGTATTGCATATGACATTGAAACTTATGTTTTCTCTTAAGCGGCTTATAGACTTAGGTTTGATTTTTCTTACCGTGAGAAGGAAAGTAGCGGGTCACGTGATCTACTTGCGGTCAGGAATTGCCTGCCTAAACATGCACTTGCCGCTATGGTCAATCCGTTCATTGTCCTTCTCACGGGTAAAAGGTGTAGTTGTGACAATGGATGCAAACAAATTGCTACCTTCGTAAAAAAAATGTGTCAAATGGTCTCCAAGTGACGTAATAACTTTTTTCAAAGTTCAAAGTGTATCAGAGCTACAAACTTCTGTGGAACATTCGTCACGAAAGTTATCTTAACAAGTAAGAAGAGAAAAAAAATGTGTAAGTTTGGAAGACGTTTTAACTAAACTGGAGAAAATAGTAGATAGTCCTTCCAGTTCAAGGACATGTGAATACGAAAGCTCTTGACGAATAGTATGGTTTTGCTCAGCTTATTAATGAAACTATTAGCTACAAAAAGTTTAATTTTGCTTGAAGAAATAATTCAGTAAGAAATAATGATTACCAAAGAGCGGCTGAACAACTTAGTTCCGGAATCACCCACGCCATCATATAAGTCCTCTTATCCTATCATATGATGTCTCACGGAAAGATGATGATGCCTATGAATGATGTCTTAGCGGCAGAAACGATGTTGATGACGAACTCACAGAATTTCTCTTTACAGATGGAGAAAAATGTAGGCCTACGCAGCATCGCAAAATATGTAACATAATGCATCTAATAAATAATATGTTAAAATAAACAACTTTATTATTTTAACACATTTGATTTTTATTTAAACACCTCCTTGGCCAATGAATTGATGAATAACTATAATGATGCAAACAATTTAAATAGTACAGAACTGTCGTAAAATATAGGATTGGTTTTACTTTAATTTTAATTGATCAAACTTAAAGGACTGTCTATACTTAACTGAAAATTAGCGTAGGAGGAACTTACCTGCTTATACTTTTGCAATGAGGTAATGATAGCTTTGAGAACCTCAGGCAAAAACAAAGATATTGTGCATGCTTACGAAAAAGTAATGTTGGAGATTGCAAACTTTTACCAGGTATCTGTGCGTAACTTGAAACTTAAGGCGAGATGTAATTGAAGGTGATTATTTTATATTATCTGTTATCATCACGCATTTTCAGTCAGGCTCTATTCCGTCACGCTCTACTATATTTTATAGTATATAGCAGAGTATATAGTTTACTTAGTAATACCTCTGAAATGGACATTGTGCTTCCTTACTTCATAAATTGTTTTAAAAAAGCTTACTTGTAATACCTCTGAAGTGGACATTTGCTTCCTCATTTCGTAAGTTATTTTAAAATAGTTTACTTGGTAATAACTATGCAATGGACAGTGTGCTTCCTCATTTCGTAAGTTGTATTCAAATAGTTTACTTGGTAATACCTCTGAAAGGACATTATGCTTACGCATATTGTAAGTTGTGTTATTTTTATCTTGTCACATTTAAAATTTAAATCTAAATAATTTAAAATAACACAAACAAGATTGTCTTTATTCATGACAGATTTCACTTCTGTCGGTAGTCCCACGACTGCTTTCTTTTATTTTGTATTATCTGTTTAAGAGAAGGTGTATGCGTCTTTGTAAACCCAAAACTAAAACGGATATTTCCGCAAAAATCTCAACATCGATTTTTTTGCGGTTACTACCTACAGGCCTACTTTCTCTATACTATAGTATAGTGAGAAAGTAAAAATCAAAAGGATCTCTTTTTAGTTTCTGAAAAAAAATCGTAAGTAACTGCCGAAGCACCAAACTTAACTACTTTGTAGCAAATGAAAGAACGGTACATTTTGAATTTTATTATTTCCCATCCTCCTCCATTGCTTCGTTTTGTTATGTTAGAATATGAACATATTTTAAACAACAGAAGAGTGATTACTAAAAATATCTACAACTAAATTATTATTTTGTACAGGATCGAAACCCAAAATTTCAATTTATGGAATTGTTTGCTGAAACGTCATGATGCTTTTCCATCATTATGGATCTCCATCTTGTAAATTGGCATTAATTTTTACTTTTGTCCATTATAACATAAATCAAATTTTACTTTCAAATACCGACTCGAATTAAATAAAAACTTGAGATAAAAAATAAAAGCCTTAAAAGTGTTTAAAGTCTGAGTCTAGTACCTATAGGTTTAACATAAAAAACTGCACCATAATAAAACTGCACTATGTTATACGAAATACAGTACTGTAAAAGCAGAAGAAAACAAAACTTACTTTAAATGTACACTTTGCGCCTCTAGTCTCCTGCTATTGCAATCACTTGTTAGATGCAAACCTCGTCTTACACAGCCAGCAGAAAAATAAAAAAGCCTTGTTTTCAAAAGACTTACAATTTCGTTTCTTTCTGAGATTGTTAAAAAGTTTATATATTTGAATAAAATAGTAATCATGGTTGTTACCATAATTAATGTCATGTTATTGAAATATTTATTTTTATTTAATTGGTTAAGTGATTTTCATGTAAAATTATTTGATTATTTAATTTCAAATCATATTATGTGTCACAATATATGAGTTACTTTTAAATAATATAGTAAATTTTGTTAACCTTTGTAACAAAGTACAGTATTACAAATACAGTGGAATTTCCAAGTTGATATTTCAACCGATTTAAATGTTTCAGGTGTATCATGACTTATTTATTCTCTAACAATCGTTAAAACTCCAGAAATATATGTAGCAATATATTTGTTTAAACTTTGAGCAAAACAGTTTTACCGTCCCGACCCTGTGAGTAGGAATTGTTAGCTGTTTGAGCTAATATTTATTTAATTTATAATTAATTATTAACCATCGGCCTGGCTCTAAGACGTTTGGAAATGCACGGGGTTCAGACTGCCGTGGGTTCGCAGTAAGGTTATCAGTCATTAAACTAATAGCAAAACAAATATAAATAAATAAAATAACTAAAGAGTCCAGTTAAATTTTGAGATTACTCGTTAGCTACGTAACGTTTTTTGTTTATGTAAAAAAAAACAAATGCAAACCAATCTTTGGAAGACTTTGAACTACTAAGAGACTACACTTTGTTTCTAGTCTCCTGCTACTACAGCAACTTCATAAATATCATCAGTATGCCAACTATGCCAACACGGCCGTGCTTATTTTATGATTTTGTCATAATGATAACCCAAAAAAAACTACATAAAAGATGTTTAAATCCTTGTTGAAATGATACAAATAATTTGTAAATGTTATTTTAATGTAATTATTTATGGTTTTATGTAGCCTAAAATATTTTATTCTATGAATGGTCAACAAGTTTGAATAGATTATTTATTGAATCGTTTCAAAGCAACCCACATTATTGAATCTACGTGGAAATTAATAAATTTAATATTATTGCAAATGTAATTATTTGAACAAACAAAACAAAATATATTCACTAATTAAGGTAGTGAATTTAGAATTAAAAAATCATTAAAATAGTAATTACAATGAATTAAATAAGGCTAATTCACTGCAGTTCCGTAGCTGCCTCATAGACTGCGCCTAGCTGCAGTACACCGCGCCAGAGTTTTAAAGGATATAGTATTTATTATATCTAATTTGTAATAATAATAATAATCACTAATGTGAAACTAGTGATCCTAAAAATATTTTTACAAGCTTCGTCGGTTTTTGATAATCTTAAAAACTTTAAAATTATAAATAATTAAACATATTCACTTGTAAAATATTGCACTGATATGTACTCCCACGGTGCTCACAATATACTGACGCAAAAGTGATTTATGTTTCTTTGGCTCCAAGTACTTGCCCCATGTAAAGGTATTGTTTTCCAGAAAGTAGTAACCCCGCCAGTACTTCCCTGACAACCTTCCTCTCTCTATCCAGTACCGAAAAGAAATACTATATGTATGTACATTGTTATTAACAGGATTGAATGCATCAATAAAAACTTTGAATCTGCAAGAATGAGCGTATTTTTCGTTTCTTATATAATGTAAGGTTTAAAAGACCACTATGAGCTAAGTAGACTATATACAGCAAATGAGAGATACTTGGTTTCAACTGAAAGTTAAAAAAAATTAAACTTTTTGAATTCAAGATTCTATTTACTCGGACCTGTTTCAAAGTGTTGACTCGAATCGTTCCAATACAAATTTTACTATCACTCAATTGTTTTATTATCAGAAACCAACATTTTACCAAATTCTGCTAATGATACACTTCCAAACAACATCCAAAATTGGGTATTTTTTGCAAGTTTTTCAACATTTAAAAGTGTGGGTGTTTTGAGGAAATAAGAAAACTAAAACTCAAAAATTTCCAATGGTGATATAAGTGTAATGTCTAGTGGCATATCAAATCAAAATGTTTCAAGTTTGAATATTTTTTGTATCTATACTTTGAACATAAATCCAACAATTCCAAAATTGCAGCTGCCGAATTGGACATTTTCTTAGCTGTCTTTCGTTATAAAAATAAAGCTCATAGAAGAAACAACTTTATTCATTTCTTTGAATCCTACCTCCTGGACCATTATTGTAAACAATTTTAAATTAAATTTACCAACCTTCAAATGGTCCTTTTATTTCCCCTTACTGCTACCAATGACTATATATCAATAAGACGAACAGTTTAAATGGGTAGAATTCAGCCCAGGAAAGTAGGTATAAAAGTTAGTTCATGCACCTCGTCGCTAGGAGCTCTCAGTGCGCGTTTTGCAGGCCGAGTGTGTGACAAGAATGGAAAGAGAAGGAGAGACAGAGAGATCCGACTGTCATGTGACCTTGAGCGCAGATTGTTGTGTCTCAGACAAGCTTTGGTAGCGTAACCCCATATTTGTCAATGCGATTCATTTCCCACATTGTAATAGCAGTGTACTAAATAAATACATTTTAGTTGGTTTTCTTTTCTAATGTTTTTTAAGTAATGTAAGTTTGTAAATATCGTTTTAGTATGTAAAACTGTAAGAACTGAAAATTTGGCAATTATTAATTTTAAGTGTTTTATAGGAAATAAAATAAATAATAACATACGAAATTTACATAGTTACGTCTAATTGGTGAACTGGGGGGCAACAGCCCCTTCACAATAAAAATAAATTTTTATACTTCCCATGATTGACACTTTTGTTTTATAAGTGGTAATCTGTTTGCATTTGCTTCACCGCGGGGTTTGGTGAGCGAAGCGAGCAGGGGTTGATACTTCTAGTACTGTAGCTATAACTTTAAGTATAGCCTAACATTTCCAGTATTGTTATATTTTTAATTTCAAATCCTTGAGGAACATGTTCTTTATTGTATTAATACTTCACATTAATTTGAACCTTTATAAAACTTTCTAACAGACACTTTGTCTCTGACCAAAAATTAAAAAATCTTTCCAGCAGAGTGAAAATTGTATGTCATTATCAAAGTGAATTAAACATCAATGTTGTAATATTGATCAAAGAAATAACTTACTTACTTTACTTTATCCAACGCCATCCGTCCTTGGCAGTTCGGCCATTAGACGACGAGCCTCCCAGTAGCGTGTTGAGATGTCATCGGGCATGGTCGTGAGGCTGGTGCATGTCATAAGATGAAGAGCGTCCATCCGGGAGGACCGGCAAAGAGGACAGCAGTCATTTGGGGCCATGCCGATTCTGTGCAGGTGGGCCTGAAGGTAGTCGTGTCCAGTTGTTGTTCTAAAGAGAGCAACGGCAGTGGATCTCTCCAGTCGTCCTGATATTGGTCCATTGGTGGCGAGACATTCCCAGGTCTTTCCCATGCTTTGCTCCTTCAGGTAATTGGTGGTAAATCTGTTTATGGTGGTCGTGATTTTGTTGTTTGCTGCTCTGAGAGTTGTGGGGTTGTTAGGTTGGGTGGATTCGGCGCCTTGCTTGGCTAAGTTGTCCGCTCGCTCGTTTCCCGGAACTCCGACGTGGCTTGGGACCCACTGTAACGTTATTGTCCATCCAGAGCTGATGAGTTCTGCAAGCTGTTCACGGCACTGGACGGTGCGGAGGCAATCAGTGGGGCTATCGCTGCCTAACGCTAAAATTGCGGCCTGAGAGTCAATGAAAAATGCGGCTTTTTGAGCTGGTAGGGTTAATGTACTTAGAGTTGTAGCAGCTTCATAGATGGCGCGTACTTCTCCGTCATAGTTGGTAGAATGTAGCCCCGCAGCAGTGAACCCTTCAAATAGTCGACAATGCCATCCAGCTCCAGCTCCTTTAGTTTCTAAGTAGGAGCCATCTGTGTAGATGTGAAGCCACTCATGCGAGGGGTAGGCTGTGTGTATTGTATGTAGTGCCCATATCTTTAGTTCAAGCGGATTGCACTCTGCTTTGCTGAGGTTTGTATTTTGTAGGCTCATGCTGACTTTTGGTAGAGCTGATGTCACTGAAGTGAAGTGTTGTAGGGGGGCGGCGTTGCCCGTCGAGATTTGATACTTTTGCAATAGAGTGTCTGCATGGGTCAGTGGCGACGTTTGGGTTTTTAGGCGTTGTGTTGGGGCTTGGTAGATCCTCCAGTAGGCAGCGTCTGTTCTTTTTGCTCTTTCCCAGAATTTAAGAGTGTATTTGTCTCTTCTGGCTTCCAGAGGTTCAATGCCGGTTTGCAGCTGCATAGCTGTGATAGGAGTTGATTTTGCTCCACCGGTGATGGCCCTTAGTGCATTGTTTTGCACAGTATCTAACTTAGACAAACTTGTGCTGCTGGCTAGAGAGAGTACTTCGCAGCCATATTCCATCACTGGTCTGACATATGATTTGTAAGCAGTTGCCAGGACGTCCTGGGTAGCTCCCCATTTCGTGGCGGCCAATCTCTTAATTAGATTATTGCGTTTCTGGGCTTTTTCGGTTGTGGCCTTGATGTGATCGTTGTAAGTCAGCTTAACGTCTAAGGAAATTCCAAGGTATTTAGAGAGTGGAGTTTGTTTGAGCGGGCTACCCTTGTATATTAGGCTGATGAGGTGCTTTTTCGTGGACAAGGTGAATAATTGTGCCACAGTCTTCTCTGCGCTCACTTCCATCTTATTTGTGTTTGCCCATTGCTCCAGGACTCTAAGCGCCTTATTGAGGGCTTCTTCGAGAGCTTTGGTATTGCTACTTGTGGCCCAAATGATGACGTCATCAGCGAAAAAAAGACAGTTGACTCCCACAATTTTCTGGAGTGCTTCTTTGAGGTCGTCGATCATTGCGTTGAACAGGGTGCAGCTTGTGATTGCACCCTGTGGTAGCCCGTGTCTAAGCTGTTTGTACGAGGAGGTTGCATTATAATATTTGCAGCTGATGAATCGTTGCGACAGAAAACTGCGGATCCATTGTAACATGTTTCCGCACACTCCATGTTTCTTTAGCTTGTTGATGAGTTTCGGACGCCAAATTTTATCGTAGGCAGCTTTGAAGTCGACTAGCACTGCGAGAGTAGATTGTTTACGGTGAAAACCATCTTTCACTGCATGAGTTATTTTTGCAATTTGGTCTATGGTTGACCTGTGCTTGCGGAAACCAGCTTGGCAGTCGCTTATGACACCGTTGGACTCAAAAAACTCTCTAAGTCTTAGCTCAATCATTTTTTCAGCTACTTTAGATAATACGCTAGTGAGGGATATTATGGGCCTGTAGCTGCTTAGTTGGTTTGAAGGTTTGTCTTTTTTCAGCAAAGAGATGACTTCAGCTTTCTTCCATTGATGGGGGACTCGGTCTTTCCAGGTAAGATTAATGAGTTTTAGGAACGTGATTTGAGCTTTCAGGCTGAGGTGGCGAGTGAACTCCGGGAAGATGCCGTCCGGGCCCGCAGACTTTCCTTTACCGAGTGAATCTATGGCAACTTTGAGCTCGCTGAGGGAGAATTTGCGGTAGAAGGTTTGATGCTCCTTTTCTGTAGGGCAGGTGACTTCTGTGGCATTCTGAACTGAAATTTGTTTCCTTTCGTTTGCGTTGACTTTTAATTTGCTGACGGCAGCGTAATGCCTACAGAGCGCATTGGCAACGTCCGAAGGGCCAGTCAGCGTTTTACCATTGCTAATTATTGGCTCCCACTGCCTTAGCTTTTTGTCATTGTTTAGGCTGGAGATGAACTTGTGTGCCTTCAGGCCATCCTTTCTGAAGTCCAGTTTAGTGAGGAATGATCTGTAAGTAGCTCGCTTGGAGTGGGTAATAGCTTGCCTTAAATTAGCTTGTGCCTTCCTCAATTGTACGCAGTCGTCAAGATGTTTCGAAGACTCGGCCACAGTCCTAGCCCTGTTTCGGATCTTCTTGAGGGCGTCTAAAGATTTGTTCCAGAACGGTTTGTAATGTTGGACTTGTCCTCTTGGTATACTCTCTCTGGCTGCCTGTAGGATGCCCGCTGTGAACCTTTCAGTGGATTTGTCAACGTTGTCGCCTATTAAATCCTCGGTAAGATAATTGTCGCATAGGTAGGAGAACTTCCTCCAGTCAGCTTTTTTTAAATTCCATCGGGAAAGCTTGGGCTGTACATGTTGTTGTTTCTTGCCACTTATTCCTATGGAGAGAACACGATGGCCACATCCGTCAATTGCATCTGTGAGGGAAAGGTTTGCGCGGGTGAGTAAATTAGCATTAACTAGAGCGAGGTCCGGTGTACTGGTATGGCCTGCAAAGGACAGAAAGGTAGGTTCGGAGAGAACGTGCACAAGGCTAGAGCGGTCAAGGAGGTCTTCGACTGTTTTTTCCCGCAGCGTTGGTTCCACTGTATCCCCAGCGAGGAGAGTGTGAGTTGAAGTCCCCTACTATGAGACTGTTTTTGTGGTTGCATAGGTTGGCAATCAAGTCCAGGTTAGGAACGTTGTTTGGAGGGTTGTAAAGACCAATAATCCTATGGTGCGTTCCATTCGGCCAGATGTCAATACAGACGGCTTCGAGTTTGTCAATGTCTCGCATCTCATGAATAGTGGTCGTCTTACTGGCTATTTTGCTCTTTACTCCAACTATAATGCCTGAGGCCACCTGTCTTGATCTTTTAAGTACAAAGTTGCTGTAATTTGTCATTACGTAAAAACTATCGACTTCCGTAGAAGCACCTGCTTCGACGATAATATGTACGTCTGCGTCGTGACTAGAAACGAGTGTTTTAAGTTCTGTGAATTTGCTATGGTTCAGGCCTTCGGCGTTCCAGAAGATAACGCGGAGGTCGTCGTCAAAGCTCTTAGAAGAGCTGATAATCCTTTTCATTCTTCTTGCGGCGATCGATGACATCTTGGGAGGTTGTAACGGCGATCGCTGTAGTAGATTTAGCATTACCCAGGGTGCACCACGTGGAGGCCTCCTACATTACACCCCATCAAAGAAATAAGAAACAGGTAATTTAATTAAACTTTGTTTACAGCATAGGAATCGTATGGTTCTTACCTACGAATCGTAAAAATTTTATAATTTTACAGCTCTGCTAAGTGTATTAAATAGTACTATTGAATACACTTAGCAGAGCGTAATATTTACACACAAGTTGAAGCGTGGTTTTTACTTCATACTGCACAGCTCAATTTTCGAGGAAAACGAATGCTCTAGCTCTCTCTCTCTCTCTCTCCCTCCCTCTCTCTCTCTCTCTCTCTCTCTTCCCCCCTCCCCCAGTCTCTTCTTCTGCACTGCATTGAAATCCCACACTCGTCGGCAAAAAGCGCGCTCAGAGTTCCTAACGGCGGGGAGCCAAAACTCACTTTTATACCTGCTTTCCTGGGCTGAATTTTTAACATTGGAACTTTTCGTCTTATTGATATGTAGTCATTGCTGCTACTGGGTCTGACTAGTTTCGACACTACCTATGTCATTGACGAAGACGATAATTAATTACCAATTAACACAACAGTAAGCGTTTGAGACGACCCGCAAGTACTTGTGTGGAAAGCTATGTCCCTTTTTAAATTACTAAAATTAATTGGTAAACATTTGTGTTTATACTTTTATGTGATGTGTAGTGCTTTGTGTTAAGTGATAATTAATTGTCTAGAATTTTCGTCTTCGTCAATGACGTAGGATGTGTCGCAACTAGTCAGACCCAGTAGCAGTAAAGGAAAATAAAATAACCATTTAAAGGTTAGTAAATTTAATTAAAAAAACTTTATATTTCGAATGAAATTTTTGAAAAATAAAAATTCTAATGAGTAGTCATTGCCTTGAAGATTTTAAACAAAATACATTATTACTCCTAATTCTATTGGGTTATTGTTTCATGTTGCCATATATAAATAGTGACTGTAATCATTTACTGATTCGGATTTTTAAGTTTTCAAAAATAGAATAACTGATTTTAATTATGTGTTTTCTCCGTGCGCTCTACTTAAAAAAACTGTTGGAGATATGACCAAATTTTAAGCACAAAAATGTTTTGTCTGGAGTAGCAAATGAGCACCGATCATGGCCCCCAGAACACGTTTTGGGGTGTCATTAAAAATCATATATATATATATATATATATATATATATGTGTATATATGTGTTCGCACTCTAGCGGGCGCATTTTAAGTCCGATTTGGTTCAAATTTGGAACACATGTTGGTTGTTTCCGTCGCTCGGACGAGTTCGTTAGCAAAAAAAATCCAACAACCGGAAGTACGTTTTTTGACCGGAAGTAATTATTTTTTTACATTTTTACTACGAGAATTACATTTTTTGAAGTTTTTTCTAAAAATATAAATGTAGGATGTTATTCTGTAAATTTTGTTTTTTTACGCGACCTTCTAGCTCGCTTAGTTCTCCCAAAATCGACCAAAACGTAAAATAGCATAGAAGAACCCGGTTCTAAGCCAAGTGGTGCAAACAAATTCTACTAATATATTGCGTACACACAGACAGCTGTTCAACGCCTTTGTGAGTAGACCTATTTCCCAAATTTTTGGTTGAAACCCTAAAACATAGGCATATAAACTTAATTTTGGAAATTTGCTCAACTCACGTCAGCGGTTCAGCTGCGTGGTCGAATTATTTTCACTTATGCTAAGTTAAAACCACTAAAAGATAAAACACAAAACCTAAAACACTATAGCCCTAATAAAGCACTAAACAAACACAAAACAATACTGTGATGTAACCCACTAGACTACTAGAGGCAAAACAATAACAAACAAGTGGACCAGTCTGTTACAAGGGGAGTCAACTTGCTGACTTAGCACACTATTTGCTGTTAGTTTAGAACTAAACACGTTCTTTCTGAACATTTTGATGGCACAATGGAAGAGTTAAATACGAGGGGACTCTTGGTATTGACTTAACACGTTCTTTCCTTTTTTCTTAGGAACTTAACACAGTCTTTGCGGCAAGACCTAACCTAAAATATGATATAACAGATAAACTAAAAAAAATCAGCTGTCTGATCAGACAGGAAAATAGTACCCCAAATCTGCCACCAGAATGCAGCATAACCCAGATTTGATACAAGGTCTCTAGATAGGAAAGGTTACCTCATTCGGGAAATATCAAAAAAAGTGGAGTGGGGGCTGTGACGTAGTTATTAGTATACCTAGACAGTGATCAAAGCTCTGTCGTTTACGTTTATACGCGTTACTCATCATTTGTGAATGTTTGACGGCTTGTGTTTTTTGTTTAAACTTAAACTTTTTTTAAATTAGTGTATATAAAGTGTTTTAGAAGTGTAGGTAGAAGAAATATATTATTTAGGCCTACAATGGATAGAAAATCAATAAATAAACCTAAAAGTGGTTCCATTTGTGCGGTTGCAACTTACAAATATTATTATGCAAAAGCAAAACAAGCAAAAAAGTAGTTACCAAGATAAATATTTCTCATTTTAGTATTTAAAAAAATATAAATTAAAATTTGTTAGATCGTATTTTTATTTATTATTACAAACTAGTCGACCCGCAATGCTTCCCTATTGCTTAATTTAATTTTAAGGGTAGTTATCCCACTGACTTAATAATCAAATTGCAAATAGTTTTGTATTCTCTTAAAAATACCTTAATATTACATAATTTTAGGTTTACAGCTTGTAGGAAGGTAGTTTAATTTGTATTTATTTTATAGGGGTAGCAACCCCATTTCAACACTTTTTCGAGACTTCGGCTCGTCCGGATAGAACACACGAATTGAAAGAAAATTAAAGTTAAACATTAGTTTTTATTTGTTACATTTAGTTTAAAAAAATAAGTTAAAACGTTACCCCACACTGTATTTACGTTACCCCACACAAAAATGTCTTTTCATAAAAACCTAATTCGGACTATTACGAACATTTTAAAACAAAAAATAGCAAAATCGGTCCAGCCGTTATCAAGTGATGCTTACCAACGAATATCATTTAATTTTTATTATATAGATTAAAATGTATTATCGTGATTGCATTTTTTTTCTTTTTTATTCTGTAAAAAATATTAAATACAATTTTAATGACTGCTTTTTAGTTATATGATTTAAAATGTATTTCCAAGATAGCTTTTTATTTTAAATTTTAGTTAGTAAAAATATAAATTAAAATTTGTATGATTATACTTTTGTTATTATTGTAAATTGCAAATTAATGACATAAACATAATGTTTTTGAAAAGGTTAAGATATATTCTTACAATTACAAATGTTGAAATGTGTAACTTAAGTATCATTTAAAAAAACTGCAACCCCAAAAATAGTTTAATACTTCTATTTTTTTTAAATGAGGTGATTTGTACGACGAAACATACATCTTTCATGGTAGCGCGGTGTTTTTATACTATAATGACGTCACTGGACAGGGAACGTGTCGAGGGGTTTGAGTTTGTTTACATGACTATGAGGTAACCTTTCCTATCTAGAGACCTTGGATTTGATACAGTGACTAGATAGAGACAGTGTGGCTATATGAAAGTGGCCGCCATGTTTTTCCTAAAAGTAATGTCATCTGCTTAGAATTATTATAATGTAAAGATTAGTGTTGTATCTCTTTGTAATTATAAGAGAAATTACCTCTTTGTTTTTTTTTTTTTTATATATATAAAGGGAAAAAGAAGCGATTTAATTGTTTTAGTTGATATTTATATTGAAATTAAATAATAAAAACTGTGTTTCTTCTTAAAAAGTGTATTCTGTTTTTTCGTGCAAACAATTTAACAAATATAATAGAAACAGATAAGAATTTAGGATAAACATGGCTGCCGGCCAATAGGAAACAAGACCTCAATTGCCCACACTCTCTATCTAGTCACTGTAGATTTGAGAAAATATTGACTCGTTTGAGAAAACACGTTCTTTGCGTTGACTCTAAACAATAAACAAATTTAAGTTTTTTTTTTTTTATCTAACAATATTTATTTGAAAGATGTCATAAATATTATTTTTTAAGTTTGAATGTTTTATTCATTACACTGTTTAGTATTTAAAATAAAACTTTAATTTTGTTGGCATTTTATAAAAATCCAAATAAAAAATGACAGAAGTGCAGCATTAAGGCAAACAGTTTCTAAATTACTAAACCCAAAATTCTAGTTTTAGTCAAATTTAATATTAATCCTCTACCATAACGAATCTACTATATGGCATCAAAATAAAAATTTAATTTTGATTATGAAGTATGTTTATTTTGAATTTGTATGAATGATTAAAAACTTTAATTTTAATGTTTGTATTAGGTATGGCTATACACATCCGTCAGGTCACGTCACGTCCCCTCTTTTTTCCAGAGGTATGCTCCTTGTGTAATCAAATGGAGGTGGCTATACACAACCGTCACGTCACGACTGGAAAATATTTGAATGCTTTGGAGAGCATACCATGCCGTGACGTGACGTGACGGGTGTGTATTGACAATCGGTAAATAAATTTAAATGTTAAAATAAAAAATAATAAACGGAGTATTAACTTTAAGCGGTAATTTATTTAATTGTACTTACAATTTTTGTTTGTTTTTGTAATTAAATAAATAATGGTTATTCGACTTTGAATTCCCAAACATTTTGACGAATTATTATTAAAATTACCTGACTAAGTCGCAACCTGAATAAATTTCATATTTTTTGTTAAGATTACATTTTATCTCATTGAAACAAACTGCACGACAATCGGTCCGGTAAATCTTCAAAAACAGATATCACTTGGCGTTGTAACCTAAAACCAAAAAACTCATAAAAGTGCCCTTAAAAATATACCGATGAATTCAAAATAAACTTTTTGCGCCTGGACCTGACGTGACGTGAAGGGTGTGTATAGCCGCTATAACTGAAGCCAAATTCGTTTATTTATTTATTATCTCTCTTATTATTATTATTATGTAATTACGATTTTATATAATTACATTTAAGTGATATTTCATAAAATAAAAAGCTAGCAAATTACAAATTTTGAAGATCTTTTAATTTACAACATTTTTGGGTTACAATTTTGGTTGAGTCTAAATAATATAAGGCAGCAACCAAACACTAATAAATTTTTAAAAATTCTCAAATCGTTTAAACTGCCTATCCCACTCATCAACTCTATTAAAAAAATCTATCTCCATGGATCATTCATTCTACATATAACTCGGACATTGCTTTGATATCAATGTCATTAAAATGTTTTAGATCATTTCAAAACATAAATAAGCAAGGTTGTCCTTGTTGTAGTGTGATAGTAGTGATAGGAGTGACATTTATGAGGTTACTGTAGTATTAGGAGACTAGAAATAAAGTGTAAGTTCATAGTAATTCAAAGCTTCTGGTGTACCTACATTTGTTTAGCTTTAGTATACAAAAAATACAAAAAAACGTTTACAGCTAACAATTCATCCTGGACACTTTTGTCATTTTTTTTATTTGTATTTGTTTGCTATTAATTTAAAGACATATAGCCATACTACATACCTTCGGCAGTCTGAACCCCATGCAAATCCAAAAGTCCATCAGCCAGGCCGGTGGTTGATAATTATAAATGTTAATCCTATTACTTTAAATGAGCAATTCTTGTATCTATCTTTGTATCTTTGTATCTGTCGCGGATCTCGAAAACGGCTCTAACGAATTCAAAGAAATTTTGTTTTTCGGTGTAGTTTTGATTTTTAAGTACACCCATATAGTTTTATTTCGTGTAAAAACGCGTTTTTTTAGAAAACCTAATTTAAAAGTTGAAAAGTTTTAACATAGGGTCTTATGGGTTGCCATGTTGGTTACAAAATAACAACGAAATAATAAATAAAGTGATCAAAACAGCTGTTTATAAACAAGCCATGAGATTCATTGTAAATCCAAAATCAGCTGTTCATTGGATAGTTTTTAATTACTGTTAAAAAACAAGCTAATTTATACTGTTTTAGCACGTTATGATTATAATAAATTGGGCCTGATTTAACAATTTATTTTGTCAAAAAAAAAGTAAACTTGGCAAAAATTGATAAATTCTTATAGTCAATTTTGTAATATAGGCCTGGCTCATTTCTGAAAAATAGTATTGAGGTTATTTTTACTACTGTATATTTAGGCCTGGTTTCAAAACTTTAGTTGACAGAAGATAGTAGAACTAGGACTAAAATCGTAATGAAAGCCTCTCACGTTTCAAAAGCATGTATTTGAGGTTATAATTAATCTTGTAATTACTGTTAATATATTTAAGCCTGGTTTCATAATTTTACAAACCAATGTACAAACGAGCCAAAGATTAACGAGATTCTTTAGCGAATTTTCCAACTACGAGCGAAGCGAAGCAGCCATCTGAGGGCAAAGGCCGAGGTGGGGTTGGGACGCGAAGCATCCAGGGGCAGAGCACCTATTGTTACTACTATTAGCTCAAACAGCTAACAATTCTTACTCACGAAGTGGGGACAGTAAATTTGCTAAAAGTTTAAAAAAAATATATTATTATATATATTTCTGAACTTCTAAAGATTGTTAGAGTGTAATAAATAAGTTATAATACATCTGATAAACATTTAAATCGGTTGTTGAAATATCAACTATGAAAACTCCACTGTGGCTTAATTTAGGCGCGCGGCAGTATAATATTACAAATTACAAATTTACTATATTATTTAAATTTAACTCCATCTTGTGGACACATAACATGACATTAATCATGGTAATACATTTTATTCAAATATATAAACTTTTTAACAATCGCAGAAATGAAATTGTACACAAAAAGTCTTTTTGAAAACAAGGATTTATTTTTCTGCTGGCAGTAGTGGAGATACGAGGTTTGCATCTAACAAGTGATTGTAATAGCAGGAGACTAGAGTCGCAAAGTGTACATGCAAAGGAAGTTTGTTTTCTCCTGCTTTTTACCAACGTAGTGCATTAAAATTATTAACTTTTGGATACCTAAACATACCTTTACTATTAAGCATATTTTTGTGTTATTTTTGTCAACTTATGGGAAGGAGGATAAACCCTGTCCGCCATATTGAATCTGATTCCCATAAGAGCAATGCTACAGAATAAGTATTTTTTTCCGTTAATTCGTGGAATAAATTTAACAATTTGGTTTCATTTTGAAGTAGTACCGTTCATTCATTTGCTACAGAGTAGTAAAGTTTGTTACTTCGGCAGTTATTTACGATTTTTTCAGGGACAAAAAAAGAGAGCCCTTGGATTTTTTATATTAGCACACTCTACTCTGTTATTAGAAACTAAAAAATTCTATATATAATAAAACACTAATCAATACTACAATTTTATTTGTCACTTTTTCAAAGTTCTGGTAAGAATTGAGAAAACAAATTGGGAAAATGTATAATTTATATTTGTTTGGATAAATAATAATGATTTAAAAGTTTGGAGAAAACTATGCTCTGTTGAAAGACAAAACATAAAACTAATACACTTCTTACCAGTTTTAAGGAAATTGTTTTTATGTTAACATGTTGTAAAATATGAGTGAAAACTTTCTCATTTGATGTTCAGGCATATTAAAAAAACGAATCTCTTAATTTCAATCAGACAATGCTTAACTTATCAGTGAAAACATTTTTATGTGGTTTTTAGTTTTTGGTCTTGGGTTTTGCATCTTTACAAACATGCATACACCTTCTCTTAAGGGTGCGCCATACCAGGAAGAAACAGACCTATGCAGCCCTCTGCAATCTTAGAAATCATTCATTCAATTTTGAAGATAATGTTTTGAAATTTGCGGGAAGTTGTTAACGAACATTTAAACTATAATTTGTAGGTGCTAAACAATGGAAATTATCTATTTTACTTAAAGATAATTAGCTTATAAGTAGGCGAAAAACCTGATTTTCAGTTGAGTTTCTTGGAAACATGAAGTCGTTTGAACACATTTTGAGTCCTACAAATTGTACATTGAAGTTTTCTGAAAATGTTGCAATTGAATTAATATTGATAAAATAAAAAATAAGACAGTACTTTGCAATCATGCAAGTGCTTGCAAGCGATATTCTTGCTTCTGTAAAGTGGCGCGGTAGTGCGTCAACTCAGTGAAACAGGCTAGCGCAAGACTTTTCAAGGCTGACTCCTCCCACTTTGTCTGTCTTCCCGACATTTGCGAGCATCCAGTGCGTAATATCTGTTTGTACTGTTTATTTTACAATATAAGATTTTTTAAATGCCGTCACAGCGTTCTAGAAAGAAATCAGGTCTAGCATTGCCAACAAGAAGGAAGAGTAGGAAGAAACAAACTCTTATTACGGGAGGTAGCGTTACATTTTTTCGAGGAATTTTAACCGAATAAATTTAATTTATAGCAGTTGATTAATATTCAATACTGAACAAAATGAGCGTCAGTTGCCGCACCCGCGGTGGAACTCAAAATGGCAGCATGTGAAAGTTGTCAAAAACATTTTTCTTCCCATTGATTTTATACCGCGCCAAAATTTAGGGGATAATATTTTAGATCATTTACAACCAAAAAATAATAATCAGCTGTATAAGTTGGGGGATTATACGTCAGTCACGTATATGAACATGTCAAAAAATTTTAAATATAAAGTCATTTCATACCGTATGAAATTTATACAGCTGAATTTTGATACATTTTTAATAATAAAGAAAATCGTCAGCTGTCTGGATACCGGGGGAAAGTCCATCAGTCTGGGACATAAACTGCTGCGCGCTCAGTGCATCTGATAGTTGCGTAGTCACTTTGACTAATGAACTGACGATCTGTACACCCACAAACATTCAGCTGACTGCAATTTTTAGTTTTGTTAACAATAAAATTACCCTATGTTTCAATTTCAATCAGTATTGTATTAATTTAACATAAGTAATGCCACTTTACTGTGAATGACGTTTTTGTTATAGATTTTTCATACTTATTAAGTTCGTTTTGGTTTTAAATTATATATCAAAATATATATTAACTAGGGGAGACCCATGCGTGCTCCGCACGCCAACCCCCAATGGTTAAAAGAACCAGCAACTCTCAGGTCTACACGTTAAAACCCTAACATAAAAGCTAGAAATACAAAAATAATTGCTTCAAATTTTGAAATCAGCTGTTTGGAAATATTGGAGCTAACAGCTATATTATCTGTTACTTTATTCAATTGGTTGCTATGGTAATAAATGTAAATACATGTGTTGGTTTATCATTCTAGGCCTAACTTAAGAATTTTTTCCGGCTAAATTTACAAATATTGAAATAAAAAAAGGTTTTTATCGAAATAAATTATAGTCTATGTTACTCAGGGATAGTGTAGCTTTTTATAAGTAAAACTATTTTTTCAATCGGTTCAGTCGTGCCAGAGATTACCCCCTACATACAAACAAACAAACAAACAAAAAAACAAACTTTACCTCTTTATAATATTATAGTATAGATAAAACATAAAACGACAATTTAGATTATTTTAATGCTAGTTATTTAAATTTGTATTTTATTAATAAATATGAACAATAGGCTCATCTTTATTTTGACAAAAATTATTAATTGATTTCTTCGTTTAATTCTTCCGTATCATAGTCATAATTTTTTTCGCCACTATCATCAGAGCTGTCTATGATGACATTTTGTTCTAGCTTAAATTAATCTTCATTATCTTTTTGTCACTATCTGATTGTTCAAATTTATCGCATTCGACGTTTTCTATGAAAAAAATAGTACAGATATTAAAGCTTGTCGACATTATTTTAATTAAATTTCAATGAGTTATGAAAATATACGGGCATGTGTATTTTCCCCATTTGCAATAGGCCTACACATAGGGTCTTCCAGAAGAACAATGCCAATAATGTTGTCTACATTATTTCGATTAATTTCTCTAGTAATATTATTTATTATACGTCATCGCTCCCTACTTTTTTCTTTGTGTTTAAAAAGTAATTAAACTTTGTTTAATCAATATCCAAGCAACATACAAGTTTATTCCCGAACATAATGATTAAAGTTATGATCGTAAGGTATTCACTTTAGTTTTTGATTTATTTTATAGCGTATATTAATTGTTTTAAAAATATTCCCGTAATCGATGGACTTATGATTTTTTAGCTTTGTGAAATTTTTTAGACATCAGCAACTGTTTGGAATTAGCAGGTATCGACAATATTTCTTAAAACTGAATCAAATTTTGAAAAAGCAACGTTAACATTTTTCGTTTTGGGAATGTCAATCCAATTAAATTTACCTAATTCTACCTCTATTTGTTCAAAATTGATTGATATTTTTCGTTCCGTCGGTGCAGAAGCAATAAACTCTTTGATAACGGATTGAGTTTTAAATTTCAAACCCTATAGCGCAATAGTCGGTTATATTTTTGGGAAATGTATGTACAAATAATAATTTTCATAATGCATAAATAATAATGTTTTTTTTTCTCATCAAAATGAAAAATTAGTAAGTTACAATTATTTATTTCAAAATAGGCCTATAGCTATACGTATTTGTTCCTAGATTCCGAATTTAAAGTAGGCCTTATTGGCTATGCTTATCTTCAAATTAGATAAATTTACTCCTTTCTAAAACATGAGTGTTGTACAGGGGCTCAAAGACAAATTAAAAAATTAATGAAATAGGAGGATGCACTTTACCAGAATTATTCAAATTAACCTAACAAGAAAATGCAGGTTCAGGTAATTTTGCAAGGCATTTTTCTAAAGAAACTTACAGAAAATTAATTGTAAATGGAATTCTGGATGTGATATGGATGTTTAATTTTAAGGTTTTTTTTCTTTTCTTGTTTTTGTAACAAAATATATACATACAGTATATAATTTTTATGATAAAAACCAGGGTTTAATTTGGATTGAAAGATCCATCTTAAGTGTCATAATCATATAACTAATTGTTGTACATTATTGTACTATTATAGCCAAATTATTATACATCAAATTTTATAAAAACCGACACTATTAATATGCAGACATTTCATAGTACAAATTAAATGACTATTTGAATATTATAGATACAGATGTGTAGGTAGGCCTACGTTTTAAAAATATTCCATTGTCAACAAAACGTGCACTTATAGTTAAAAATTGATTTTTTTACTCAGAACAATAATGAATAAAGTCGAACGTTTCGGCAAGTGTTACAAAAGCCCATGTTTCATACTTTATTTAATTGCTTTGTAAATTAATAATAACTAACATTTTGCAACATTAGTAAACAGTTTGTTTGTATTATTAAGTACAAAACAAAATAACGAATTCAGTTATTCAATTCCTTATTTTTAAAAATGTGTTTTGAATGCCTTCGCTGCGTTGCTAAGTGATAATTATTACTAACAGTAGGGCTAACAAGGAAAGTAAGTACACTTGTGTGTGTCTACTTTGTACGTCTGTCGTCTAGTCTGCACGAAGGTTTAACCCAAACCTTGTCAATCATTTCTTTAGCTCCGCCTCCTCACTGCTAGACTGATTGCCAGCGCTCCTAGTGGATTTATTCAACATCGTGCTGAGGATTCTCTCTAGTGGTATAGCGCACCCTTAAACAGATAATACAATATATTAATATAAACAGTACAATGAATAATTAAATAATTTAGATTATGTCAAATTTCTGTTTGTGGCTCGCCACATGTTGCATTCAAGGCAATACATGGTAGGCCGTGTTGCTCCAGCACTAATTCGGCTGCTCACTTCTCATCGTTTCAAATTTTGAGCAGATCATTTTGGCAAAAGCTTTCAAGTTTGATTGCATGTAAAAATATTTTTCCAATCACTCGTTCCATATTAGTGATTATCCTATTACTTAAAATGAGCAATTCTTGTATCTATCTTTATATCTATCTTTGTATCTTTGTATCTGTCGCGAATCTCGAAAACGGCTCTAACGAATTCAAAGAAATTTTGTATTTAGGTGTAGTTTTGATTTTTAAGTACACCCATATAGTTCTATTTCGTGTAAAAACGCAATTTCTTTTAGAAAATCTAATTTAAAAGTTGAAAATTTTTAAGATAAGGTCTTATGGGTTGCCATGTTGGTTACAAAATAACAACGAAATAGTAAATAATTCGACCACGCAGATGGACCCCTGGCGTGAGTTGAGCAAATTTCCAAAATTAAGTTTATATGCCTATGTTTTAGGGTTTCAACCAACAATTTGGGAAATAGGTCTACTCACGAAGGCGTTGAACAGCTGTCTGTGTATACGCAATATATTAGTAGAATTTGTTTCCTCCTAGTGGCCTCGGGGGTTTGCAACACTTTGCTTCGAACCGGGTACTTTTATGGTATTTTACGTTTTGGTCGATTTTGGGGGAACCAAGTGAGCTATAAGGTCGCGTAAAAAAACAAAATATGCAGAATAACATTTTACATTTATATTTTTGGATAAAACTCTAAAAAAATTCATTCTCGTAGTAAAAATCTCAAAAAATAGTTACTTCCTAGTTTTCCTGTCAAAAAACGTACTTCCGGCTAACGAACTCGTCCGAGCAACATAGACAACCAACACGTGTACCAAATTTGGACCAAATCGAACTTAACATGCGGCCGCTAGAGTGCGAACACATATATACATATATATATATGAATTTTAATGACACACCAAAACGTGTTCTGGGGACCATGATTGGTGCTCATTTGCTACTCCCGACCTTGGGTCTCACCATAAGGGCCACTGCAATAGCTCATTTTTCCTATGGAAATTCGCTAATAAAGTGATCAAAACAGCTGTTTTGAACAAGCCAATTTATACTGTTTTAGCACGTTGAAAATAGAGTGGAATAGAACTGAGATTGAGTATTATTCGAAATCAGCTGTTCATTGGATAGTTTTTAATTACTGTTAAAAAACAAGCTAATTTATACTGTTTTAGCACGTTGGGATTTGAATAAATTGGGCCTAATTTAACAATTTATTTTGTAAAAAAAAGGTAAACTTGGCAAAGATGGATACATTCTAATAGTCAATTTTGTAATATATGCCTGGCTCATTTCTGAAACATAGCATTGAGGTTATGTTAATCCTGCTATAATTTTTACTATATTTAGGCCTGGTTTCAAAACTTTAGTTGACAGAAGATAGTATAGAACTAGGACTAAAATCGTAATGAAAGCCTCTCACGTTTCTATAGCATGTATTTGATGTTATAATTATTAATCTTGTAATTTTAAAAGCATTGTATGAATCATCCAAGTCACTACTGGAGTTTCGACCGCCCGCCGTAGTAGACGTCTATCGGACAATAATTTATATGTGTTATGTGTCGTGAGTTGTATGTTGTGTTTTTGTGATATGAACTGTTAATTTATTTATTAATGAATCTGATGATGAAACGTAGTTTTTAAAACGTGTCATATATAAAAACGCAGACGAAGTCACAAGACGGAAACAAAAAGGTAAAAATATTATAATCTTGTAATTACTGTTAATATATTTAAGCCGGGTTTCATAATTTTACAAACCTATGTACAAACGAGCCAAAGATTAACGAGATTCTTTAGCGAATTTTCCAACTGCGAGCGTAGGGAAGCAACTATCTGAGGCCGAAGGCCGAGGCAGAGTTGGGACGCGAAGCGTCCAGGGACCGAGCCCCTAGTTATTATAAATTTCAGCTAGAATTACAGTGAATTATAGGATAAATAGCTTTATTTAATTCATTGTAATTTCTATTTTAATACTTTGAAAATACCTTATTTGTTAGAGAATATATTTTGTTTTTTTGGTTTAAATAATTACATTAGCAATAATAGTAAATGTATTAATTTCCTCGTGGATTGCATAATGTGGATTGTTTTGAAAGAAACAATAAGTACTACACTAATAAAATATGATTACAGTACAGTATAGTCAAACTTGTTGACATAAACATTTCATAGAATAAAATATTTTAGATAAAACCGTAAAACAATTACAATAAAATAACATTTACAAATTATTTGTATCATTTTAAAAAAGATTTGTTTTAAACTTATTTTGGGTAGTTTTTGGATTAAATCATCACGGTCCTCTGTTAGTTGTAGTGATAATGATAATAGTGATATTTATGAAGAGACTGTAGTAGCAGGAGACTAGAAACAAAGTGTAAGTTCATAGTTATTCAAAGTCTTCTAAAATGTTGTTTACACACGTTTAGGCAAAACACTTTTACGAAAATATATTTCTGAAGTTTTTGTTTTTTAATTTACCTTCAATGTTGGGGACACTTCCCTGCCCCACTCTGTAGATAATATAATGACACTCAAGTCTACCGCTAGCAATTGCTTTGACATTTTCGTTAGTTATTTTATTTACACAAAATGTGTTTCAGACATTTAAATAAGTCATAAATAAGAAGACACACCTTACACACATTTAAATCGGTTGAAACAATAACTTAAAAACTTTACTGTATTTATAATAATTACTTTGTAATGGCTTAATTAATACGTCGGATAACAAATTTACTATATTATTTCTACTTAACTCCCTCCATCGACTTGTGACATAACAAATTAAATAATTTTACATGGAAATAACCCATAATTAAATAACAAAAAATATTTCAATAACATGACATTAATCGCTTATTTTATTTGAATATTATATAAACTTTATTAACATTGGACGAAACGAAATTATAAACTTGCTGGTAAAATTAATTCTCGCTGGCCTCGGAGATACGAGGTTTTACATCTAACAAGTGATTGGAATAGCAGGAGACTAGAGACAAAAAGTATTCCAAGAAAGTTTTCTCTGTTTTCTCCTCCTTTTACAGTACAGTACTGTATTTCGTATACAATATAATTAAGGTTCTGCTTATAGTACAGTTCCTACGTTAATCCCATAGTAGCAGACTAGACATAGATTTAAACACATTTAAGGCTTTCATTTTTTATTCTGATATTTAATTTTAAAAATCTTGGAATATTTGTTTTAAAATTAAAATTTGTAATTCATATCGGTGTTTGAAAGTAAATTTGATTTATGATGGACAAAAGTAAAAATTTATGGAAATTTATAAGATCCAGCATTTTGGAAAAGCATCATTGTGTTTCAGGAAACAATTCCTTAAATTGAAATTTTGCTTTTCAATCCGTACAATATAAAACAATATTTACTTATTTATTTACAATCAAGAGACAATATAACTGATAATAAAATTACAATAAAAATAACACATATACACTTGATATCGAAAAAATAACAAAACAAAGATTTTATTTACATTCAAATTCTTGCTATTATGTATGTTGCCTTGTCTATCTCCCTTTTTATATGCTCACCACAACTGCAGCTTTTGAACAATTTGGAAATGTACCAGTACTAAAACTCAAGTTGCACAAAAATACAAGTACTGCTAATATCTGAGGTTCTATATACTTAACTAAATTTGAATTTATTCCGTCCAACCCTGGAACATATTTTGGTTTTTCTGCTACTACTTCTGGACTATCTTGCACTCTTTAAACAATGTTTCAATAAATTTAGATAAATATCAAATCTATCGCAATGGAACAACATTCACTCAGACAATGCTTTTGACATCAGTGTCATTAAAATGATACTTTACATTTATGAAGTGACTGTAGTAGCAGGAGATTAGAAAACAAAGTGTAAGTTCACAGTAATTCAAAGCCAAACTAAATGATTGGTTTACATTTGTTTGTTCTTTTTACATATACACAAAACGTTTACATAACTAACGAGTAAACTCAAAACTGGACTCTTTAGTTATTGTATAAATTGTTTTGCTATTAGTTTAAAGACGGATAGCTTTACTACGAACCCATGACTGTCTGAATCCCGTGCAACTCCAAACGTAGTTCAGCCAGGCCGGTGGTTGATAATTATTATACATTTTCAAATTAGTAATATTAGTTCAAAAACAGCTAACAATTCTTACTCACGGGATCGGGACGGGAAAGTAAAACTCTTTTGCTCAAAGTTTAAACATATTATTTCTACATATATTCCTGAAGTTTTAACGATTGTTAGACTTGAATAAAGAAGTGTTGAAACACCTGACACGTTTAAATCGATTGAAATATCAACTTGTAAACTCCACTGTATTTATAATACTGTTGATGGCTTAAATACGGCGGTTAACAAATTTACTTACCATATTATTTAAATGTAACTCCATCTTGTGAAACATAATTTGATTTGAAAATGTATTTAAAAATAAAATAATTTTACATGAAAATTGGTCCAATAGGTACCAAAATAAAATAACAATAAATATTTCAATAACATGACAAATCATGGTATCACTATTTTACTCAAATACATACACTTTTAAACAATCGCAAAAACGAAATTAAACAAAATATTTTTGAAAACAAATTTTTTATTTTTCTGCTGGCTGGTATGCCACAGAATAAGTAATTTTTTCCGTTAATTCGTGGAATAAATTTAAAAATTTGGTTTCATTTTTAAGTATTGTCATATGCGGATGTTAATTGCTGAATACATTTTCAAAAACCGTTTTATTGTTTTCATATAGGCCTACGTATGATATAAATAGTAAAAAATAGTAAACTTTATTAATTTTTGACTCAGTTGCAAAACGAGATATTACAAAAAAAAACCCTTAGCAATCAACACCCACAATCTATTTTACTTTAAGAGAAAAAATACAGCTTTCGCTTCTCGACAAAAATATGCTTAATAGTGAAGGTATGTTTTGGTTATTTAACATTGAAATTGGTACCCAACTTCGCCGTTTTGAATGTAGAGAGCCGAGCTTTAACGGTCTTCTATACCTTGCGTAAAACAGAAAAAATATGCACTTCGTACTAGCGTGTTTCGGACGCCGTTTTTCAAACTAAAATGTTGTGAAACATCTTAAATTGTTCTTAAAGGCTTTGTGCTTTTGTCTTATATCTCATAATTGAAAGAAATCTATGGCAACTCCTTTTAATCAACAGTTTAACTGAGTAAAAATTGATTATTTTGAATGCATTTTTTGGGAGTTTTAAGCAATAATTTCCATATTTTAAGCTAACACGTAAAAAATATAAAGCCTTCTTTATAACTTAAAGTAGTTTCCCAGATTATTATTAGTTTATAAATAGAATCCGAAACACGTTTTTACGAATGCATGTTTCAACGATTTTGCGGCTTCAGTCAGACCTTCTGTATTAAAATCATACTGTACACTCGGGAGTTTTCTTCAAGGTAAAGAAGAGCCTTAAGGCGGTGCTATAGTGTAGTTCTTTATATTAACCCCATAGGTTGACTAGACTAAAGCCGCGTTTACACTTGTAGATGGAGAGCTATGTAGTTGAGCTCCACATAGTCGGGTTACATAGCTCCACTATATTTTAATGTAAACGTTTTTCTAGCAACTACAAATAGCTGTACTGAAGTTGTCATTCTTTTAGTTAAAATTAACACTTAGCTTTAACTTTCTAAATTTACATAGATTTTAATTTTCCTTTTTTACTTTCTCCCCCTATACCATAGTATATGGAGAAGGTATTGTATTCGTCAAAATTTTCGAGTTTGAGTTTTTGGTGGAAATATCCGTTTTGGGTACCCCTGAACCTAAAAAAGTGGTTTTCGGAGTGATGTGTGTGTGTGTGTGTGTGTGTGTGTGTGTGTGTGTGTGTGTGGATGTTATCAGACCTAGAGCCTAAACCAGTCGTCCGATTTTGATGAAATTTGGTATATGGAAGTACTAATCCACGGTATCTCCAGGAATTTTGTGAATGTTTGATTTTTAAGGGTAATTTTCCCATAAAAACCCTTAAAATAACGGAAAATCAACTTTTCTCAAAAAAAAATTATGGAACTAAGGTACTATAAACTATAAAATTTTAATCAAAATCGTTCGAGCTGTTTTTGAGAAAAGTTGGTTTTTCCGTTATTTTATGGATTTTGTATGGGAAAATTACACTTAAAAATAAAAAAATTTAAAAATTGGTATTTTGAATTATACTTATTTTTTTATTAAGTTCCTATAATGAGGGAGAAAGTATGTTTCAGTTTTCTGATACCGTTTATTTAAATATTTAATAAGTTTTTTATTATTATTAATATTTATTATGAACTATTTATTTGCTATTATTAAATTGGAAATAATTCTTTGCCTTCACGGTACAGGTGTTTAAGTGTCTTTATACTTTTAAATACAAAAATCCGCGTAATATTCAACCAATTAGAGTTTGAGATTATATTGCATGATATTTGTTGTATCGGGGTCCGGTTCAAATACGTGGAATTGTCTGACTTACTTCGTTGGCTTACGTGATTTGCCTACGTTATTATAAATACTAAATAATGCATTTGTCTTCTTGCTTATCCGCCTTTCTTAGATTTTGTCTTTTTTTCGGATGACGCATTTCGGGTGGACCCCATCTTCAGAAGCTTTGTTTGTAGTCTGGTCAATTTAGACATAAAAATAGTGGTCAAATAACAAAAATTCCCACAGAGCCAAATATTGGTGGAGAGCTGGGGTTTACCATTACAAATAAAGTTTAAAAAATTCCCATCGATCCTATGTGTGCTTCAAAAGTTATTCGGGGTCAAAGGTCAAAATTTGAGGTTTTTTGTATTTTTCTCGAAAACGGCAAGTTTTATCAAAAAACAACCTCAAACCAAAGTTGTAGATCTTAAAATTCTCTACAAAAATGGTCTTCATGATTTTTTCCCTAAGAGTTACCATTCCTGAGATATCGCGATTCATTCCTCTGTGTTGTGAGACAGCCTGTTATATAGTGTATTGCTATAAAATATGATTATATTATGTACCGTACTGTATGTTAATTTTGTATAACCAAATAGTTACCTCTACATCATGATTATTGGAAATACAAAAAAATACTAATTGCACTGATGTTAATTAACCTAACTAATGTTAACCTCAGTAGCAGACCTGCCACCCCTTCCTATAGCAAAGACAAATAATACAAAGAGAAAATAGAAAAAAGGTCATGAAACCGTTTTAACAAGTAGCCCATATTTTAAAAGAATTAAAAGAAAATGCTGAGGAGAAAAAAGTCTGGAGTTAAAAAAACGTTCAGAAACTGTAGTTCTGAAACGTCTACAATTTAAGAACGAAGACCTGTTCAATGACGCAGATGAGGAATACTGCCCCTGTCTTTACTGCAATGAGCTATTGTCAATGTCTAAAGGAGGAGAATCGTGGTTACAATGTATGCAGGGCTTGGGCTCATTCTGAGTGTGCTGGACTTTAAAAAAAAAAACTAAACAGTTTATATGTGAAATTTGTATTAACTAATTGATTATTACCAGCTGATACTTTTCTATTTTAATTTATATAAAATATATATTATAATCAACAAAATAACGAACATTTTCTGTTACAAACTTAAAGGTAATTGTTATTATTAATGGTAAAATGGCATAGGAGCATGGAGTATGTCATTTTATACTTAGTTAAGGATAAAATGACATACTAACACAAAATTAAAGATTTGAAAAAAAAAAACTATTCAGATTTGTTTAATATATCTTTCAAATCCATTAAATTATAATTTCTAGCCTCCAATGTATACTACTACTGAAAATTACAAAATTTCCATAACTAGAACAGATTTTAATTGATATTTAAAAAGTGGTATGTCATTTTAGGCCAGTCTCCCCTATCAACTAATCAATAACGCCATTTTATTTGTCACTTTTTCAAAGTTGTGGTAAGTATTTAGAAAAGAAATTGGTGAAATGTAAAATTTATGTTTGTTTGAATAAATAATAATGATTTAAACGTTTGGAGAAAATCATGTTCTGTTGAAAGAAAAAACACAAAACTGTTATACTTCTTGAGTAAATTGTACCTATGTTAACATATTATACAATTTTAGTGAATTTTTTAACTTCCCCATTTGCTGTTCAGGCATATTGAACAAATGATTCTCTTCATTTCACTTAGTCCATGCTTAACTTATCAGTGAAAATATTTGTTATTTGCGTTTTAGTTTTGGGTTAACATCTTTACAAAGATGCATACACCTTCTCTTAAACAGATATATGAAATAAAAGAAAGCAGTCGTGATACTACCAACAGAAGTGAAAACAGTCATGAATATAGACTATCTTGTTTATGTCATTTTAAATTTGTTAGATTTCAGTTTTAAATGTGACAAGATAACACAACTTACAAAATGAGGAAGCATTATGTCCATTTCAGAGGTATTACCTAGTAAACTATATACTCTGATATACATACACATGTGTGCTATTATAGTAGAGCGTGATTGAAAATGCGAGAGGGTAAAATCCGATGCACTGCCCGCAAATTTTTTGGATGCGGTGAGCAGATAAAGTTTTCACTTCAATAATAAAAACAGTAGAATAAATGTCAATGAATAATTAAATAATTTAGAATATATGTCAAATTTCTATTTTGCTGTACTTCTCACCACGTGTTGAATTCAAGATCTGTATAGTAGGCTGTGTTGCTCCAGCACTAATTCGGCTGCTAACTTCTCTTCGCTTAAAATTTCGAGCAGATTGCATGTAAAAATATTTTTCCAATCATTCGTTCAATATTAGTGTTCATTATTATTATAAATTATATACAAATAATAATACTATACCCAATAAAACTCTGGCTCGGTGCACTGTAGTCTAAGCGACAGCTGTACAGAATTACAGGGAATTATAATAGCCTTATTTAGTTCATTGTAATTACTATTTTAATACTTTTAAAAGAATTTGTATATTACCTTATTTGTTAGAGGATATATTTTGTTCTATTGGTTGAAATAATTACATTTGCAATAATATAAAATTTATAAATTTCCTCGTAGATTCAGTAATGTCCGTTTTTTTGGAACAATTACTATTACACCAGGGGTTTACTCGAAATTTTTCAGACGTTACCGAAACTGACCGGAAGAGACGGAAAGGGGTAATCCGAGGCTATTAGGCCTGCCATGGGAAATTTTCTCTTCTAAAGCCATACTTTACAAATCTTTGGTGACTTTAAGGGAGCAAATAATATGCTTACTTTTATAAGAAAAGTACACATGAATATGTAACCATTTTTGTACTTGTATATAGCACATAGAAAATGTTACACATATTATTTCAAGCAGACAAATTGTCTCTTATTAAGTCAATAGCCTTTATGCCTCATGACGAGTTAATAATGTAAAAGTTTAAACATCGCAGTTTTTAAACCTTTTGGCCGACTCGACTCTGAATCATCGGTTTCTTATTTTGTAGTCGTTCGCAGCGTTCACCGAACACCAAAGGCAAAAGGGTGTCTGGTGCTCCCATTTCGATTCCGAACTGATTGACAGTTTGTGAGACTTACTGTAGTTGGCTCGCATAGTCGCAATGCACTGTAGTGTGGGGACAGGGCCGGCGAGAATAGTAGAAGGGCTCAGCCACTCCTTTGAAGTTTGGCCAACGCTGGGGAGGGGACGTTGACCGCATGACGTCATAGGGTTGTTAACTGCGCTTATTCACAAGTGCAGCCTTGGCTTTTTCCAATGAATTCCCACCAGTTTGTTTGTAATAGGTGCTGAATTTTAAATTTAAATTGTTTAATATTTGTTATTTATAATGTTATTTTTAGGAAAAAAAAGGAAATTTCAAACAAAGCTAATGAATCTATTTTTAAGTGACGATAGTTAAAGAACTACTAATATTACATATGGAAATCAAATATAACATAGATTTTTACAATGAGCTAAAATAACGTAGAATAGTCTGCATTACAATTATTTTAAATTAACTTAAAACTCCTTTAAGAAATTCAACACAATTTTTTAAACTTTTACCGACCCTGGCAAAATTTGCTTCAGAATTGGATATTATAAACCTAATAATTATGAATTGGCAATGTAGCTGATTGGTCAAATTTCATTGCGTAAATCTAAATTTTCATGAAATTTTAAAGTGATAAAAATATAAATTTAAAAATACAGTGCCTAATTTTTAGCCAAATTTCATATATTAATACATGCTGCCGACTAATACAAAGCAGTGGTGGTTGTATGGCAGTGCGACGAAAGTAACAACCCTGTGACGTCACAGCGTAGAACCGGCTGGCAGCACGTATCGAGAGGAAGTGGCCTTATACTAGCAATTCTCGCCGGCCTTGGTGTGGGGATATTTTTAGGTTTTGCGATAGGCGGTCGTAAAATTCTGAACCGAGTGTTGAATGAGTATGATTGAGGGAATGGATGGTCCAGTGCAACGTTAAAACAAAATGTAAAAAAATGAATAAAAAGCAGTACCGAAACGGCGTTTCTATGCGTTCCGGCACCAATAAACCCCTGTATTACACACGATTTAATAAATAATACAGTATATTCAAACTTGTTGACATAAAAAATTCATAGAATAAAATATCTATATATATATATAACAAAGTCGAGTTTGTTACATCACTAACCCAACCACTAACTCAAGAACGGCTGAACCAATTTTTATAATCTTTGATTTGTCTCCGCCCCGAATAGCAGAATATCTAATAAAATATAGGAAAAATACATAAATAAAATTAAACACACAAAATAATTTTAGGTTAGGCCTAGTCTGAAGAACTAACACAGCCATGTTATTTGAATGTATTTACATTAATTACCATAGCAACCAATAAAATAAAATAACCACGGTATATAGAATACTAACGGTAGGGTTCACGAGTGGATGCGCAGTAACTCGTGACGTCATCGGTGCCCAGTTTCCCATAAGATCCATAAGTTTCTCATGGACCCTTATGTAAAAATGGAATAACTTTAAAAATATTTAACCGATTTTAATGAAATTCGAACCACACATAGAAAACATACCTTTAATAATAATATAAAAAAATCAGATTGTTACAACAAATTTTAATACCTTTACTGATTAGTATTGGGTTATGAATATAGAGAATATAAGTTATAGAGAATTTTATTGTGAATCCAAATCTTTTTTAATATTTAAGATCGAATATATATATCAAAAGGTATGTACATTTTAATGTATTGTCAAATTTTGTTTAAAAAGTATAGGTAGTACGTTTTCGATACTAAAAATTTAATAATAATAATTTATAAATAAAGTAATTTATCGTATCTTGATGATTTTTTCACAGAATGTGTACAATAATAAACTCTGTTAGTACGATTGCAATCGATAATAAACAGCTGATTTTCATTTCTCTTAGCAGTGGGCACCGATGACGTCAAGAGTAGGCTATATGCGCGTGAACCCTACCGTTAGTATTCTATGTACCGTGAAAATAACAGTTGATTCAAATGTATAATCTATTTATAACTAGTGGACTCAGCAATGCTTCCCTATTGCTTGATTTAATTTATCCAATTTCATTACATTGACTTAAGTAATCGACTTAATTTACTTAAATAATTAAAAACATTTTTAGTTGATTTTTGTTGTTATTTGCTTTGTTGGCCAATCTAACCTAAAAAAGCTGTTGGTTTTGAAGAATAATAAACTGATTATAAACACGGTATATAGAATACTAACGGTAGGGTTCACGAGTTACTGCGCATCCACTCGTGAACCCTACCGTTAGTATTCTATGTACCGTGCCGTTAGTATTCTATATACCGTAATTATAAATGCTGATTAAAGTTGCTATGGTAATGAATGTAAACAAACATGAGTAACTAAGCATTTTATTAGAACAGCTGTTTTTTGCGCTATGGTCTTGAGTCCATACAAAAGAGGCTGTTTATTTTTTTCCAAATTTTAAACTTTTTCGGGAAACTTTTCAAATTTGTCTTTATATAAAAACCTAGTTCGGACTCTTACGTACATTTTAAAACAAAAAATAGCCAAATTGGTCCAGCCGTTCTCAAGTGATGCGCTTACAACTGTTCGTTGTAATTCGTTATACTCACGAAAACGTTCTAATAAAATGCTTAGTAACACATGTTTGTTTACATTCATAGCAACTTTAGTTAGCATTTATAATCAGTTTATTATTATTCACAACCAACAGCTTTTTTAGGTTAGATTGACCAACTTGAAGCAAACAAAAACAAAAATCAGCTAAAAATGCTTACTATATTTTAATTCAATTCAAACATTGGTTGTAACATAATATTATAAAACTGCTGAGTTGGATCAAAAACTTAACATAATGTTAGGTTAGGCCTACAATGAACTAAAACACGTTTATTTGCAACCAATCAGGCTTATTTAGAATCAGGTTTTTACAATTCTTTACAACAATCAGTTTTTTAGATTAGGTAAGCAAACAAATGATTTACTGTATTATCTATAAAGGTTTACAAACTATAAATCCAAATTTGTGTACTATATTCTTA
>JAGFPH010003283.1:18477-40348 GCA_018207615.1 Philaenus spumarius | reverse complement strand
ATAAAGGTTTACAAACTATAAATCCAAATTTGTGTACTATATTCTTAAGTGGCATAAAAACCATTTTGCAATTCGATAATGTAATGAAATAGAATAAATAACTTTCCTATCCTTTAAATTAAATCAACCAATAGCGAAGCATTGCTGGGTCCACTAGTTTTATATAAAACCGTAAAACAATGAAATAACATTTATAAATTATTTGTATCATTTCAACAAGGATTTAAACATCTTTTAGGTAATTTTTGGTTTACATCATCATCATATTTACAAATAAAAATTATGAAGTGACTGTACAGTAGTAGCAGGAGACTAGAAAGTAAAGTTTGTTCATAGTAATTCAAAGCCTTCTAAATGATTTGGTTTACCTTTGTTTTGACATATACAAAACACGTTTACGTAACTAACGAGTAACCTCAAAACTGAACTCTTTTGTTATTTTATTTATTTATATTGGTTTTGCTTTTAGTTTAAAGACGGATAGCCTTACTACGAAGCCACGGCAGTCGTGTAATTCCAAACGTTCTTTAGCCAGGCCGATGGTTAATAATTATAAAATTTCATGTTGCTAAATATTTTATATATATATAGCTCAAAAAGCTAACAATTCTTCACGGAGTCGGGTCAGTAAAACTGTTTTGCTAAAAGTTTAATCAAATATATTGCTACGTATATTTCTGGAGTTTTAACGATTGTTAGAGTGTAGTGTGTAACAATTTCATAATACACGTGATTGATACACATTTAAATCGGTTGAAATATCAACTTGCAAATGCCACTATATTTGTAATACTGTACTTTGTTACGGTAGTTAACAAATTTAATATATTATATATCATTTAAATGTAACTCATATTTTTTATCTTGTGACACATTTTGATTTGAAAATATATTTTTACAAATCAAAAAAATTTACATGAAACACTCAACCATCAATTAAATAACAATAAATATTTCAATAACATGGCATTAAACATGGTAATAATATTATTTATTTTATTCAAATTCATAAACTTTTTAACAATTGCAGAAACGAAATTGTACAAAAAGATTTTTTGAAAACGAAGTTTTTATTTTTCTGGCTGGCTTGGCTTGATACGAGGTTTTGCATCTAACAAGTGATTGTAATAGCAGGATATTAGAGACGCAAAGTGTACATTCAAAGAAATTACATTGAAGAAAACTCCAGATTGTACAGTATGATTTTAATACAAAAAGGCCTGACTCAAGCTGCAAGATCGTTGAAACATGCATTCGTAATAACGTGTTTCCTGTTTCGGATTCTATTTATAAATTCATAATCTGGGAAACTATTTTAAGTTATAAAGAATTCTTTATATTTTTTACGTGTTAGCTTAAAATATGGAAATTATTGCTTAAAACTCCCAAAAAATGCATTCAAAATAATCGATTTTTACTAGGTTAAATTGTAGATTAAAATGAGTTGCCGTCTATTTCTTTTAATTATGAGATATAACACAAAAGCACATAGCCTTTAAGAACAATTTAATATGTTCCACAACTTTTTAGGTTGAAAAACTGCGTCCGAAACACGTTAGTACGAACTGCATATTTTTGCTGTTTTACGACAGCCTTAAGACTGTGCTATAGTGTAGTTCTTTATGTTAACCCCACAGGTAAACTAGACTCTAGACTTATATTTAAACACTTTTAAGGCTGTAATTTTTTATCTGGAGATTTTATTAAATTTGAGTCGGTATTTGAATGTAAAATTTGATTTATGTTATAATGGACATAAGTAAAAATTAATGGCAATTTATAAGATTGTGATCCAAAATGGTGAAACGCATCATTACGTTTCAGCAAAGAATTCCTTGAATTGAAATTTTTCTTTTCGATCCTGTACAAAATTGAAATCTTTAATAATATAAAAGTTTTAGTTAAATATGTTTTTATAAGTCCTGATACAGCAAATTGCTGCACACCAGTGGTAAGTAGCAGGGTTGGTTGGATTTTTATCATTACCAACTATAAATTTGTAAGGCTAAATTATAGTAACATATATAGAAACACTAACCTATAATGCCAACCAATAAATAACAAACCCTGGACTAAAACTAACTTACAGTTACTACTAGTCACAATATGTTTCAAGTTTGTATAAATAATTATATAGATTGGTACCACTATATTAAACTTTCTTTAAAAAAGAGTTCATAATAAAACTTTTAGGTATACATTGCAATAGAGGATGTGCATATATTTGGTCATATATAATAAGTAATAATTAATTTTACTGAGACTATAATTTAGGGTTTAGAATTTTAGAAACTGTTTGCTTTAATGCTGCACTTATTTCATTTTGAATTTGGATCTTTTGGATACTATAATTACAAAATTCTATCTTTATAACATAATTAATTAAAGTAATTACGTGTAATTATATTGTAACGAATAAAACATTCAAACTTACAAATTCACATAAATAAAATCTTTCAAATAAACATTTTAAGATAAAAAACTTAATTCGTTTAGATATAACTCCATGCTGCACTCGGCTATAAATATGATGACTTATACTATGTTTTCTTGACTTCAGCAGAGCTGAATGGAAAATAAGAGCGAAAGACACAAATAAACTAAAAACAGGTGTAATTCCTTCCAGGTTTGAAGGTTTCCCTGGCTAAAGGTGAGTTGCGGCCGGGACTCTAATCTCTCCAAGAGAGACAGGTGAGTTGCGGCCCGACCAACGTACGAGTTGCGGCCCAAGTATGAATAGGCAAAAGCTAAATAATAACTTAAAACGAAAAGCAGTTGAAGAAATTAGTGTTAGGCCTTCTAAACTAATCAAAGCAGAGTTAAAAACCAGAGGTACTAACCTATACTGTTTAGTCACAGTATGTTGCCGATAACAGTATCATTATAATATTTCGTCGTTATTATCACATTATATAATTAGAATTAAAAAAAAACCAGAGGTACTAACCTATACTGTTTAGTCACAGTATGTTGCTGATAACAGTATGATTATATTACGTTATCACATTATATAATTAAAACTAAAATGATCTCACCTATAGTATTTAGTCACAGTATGTTTACTTTTTACTTACTCTGGCCGATAAATTTTTGCCAACACAATAAACTTATGTACAATGAAATGCAAATCAAACTAACACAATAAACTGATTTCTTAAATTATGTACGCTTATTTTATGTACCATTAAACCAACCATATCCTTGGCCGCAATTAACCTGTTTATACTCGGGCCGCAACTCGTACAAAACTTTTTTCAGTCTGGGCCGCATCTCACCAACAGCGGTTTCCCTAAACAACTCAAAAAACTCGAAATTCAGGTACATTATTATTCAGTTAATCATTATTATTGTTTGTGAAATTATAATTCATTTTGGTTTATTATTTCCACTGTGAAATAATTTTCAGCTTTCTAATGTTTTTCATTATTTGTTTATCTTACATTTTTTATTTCTTTTTTTATAAGCGTAGGCCAATAAAACGACGTGCTCCTCACTTGAAAAATACACGGTCTCCTTAAAAACAAAGACTTATCAATGCTACAAGATCAAAACAATGCGGTCAATGATTTGAACGACCAACTAGCTTCAACATCCCAGCTATTGGTAAATACTGATAAATCATTAAGTTGTATCCGCGATTTTTTGGGTGAAAAAATAAGTGAATTAAAAATTTACGTCAATAATGCAATACATAGATAAAAAAATTGTATCTTAAGCACAATCATTTCATAGCTACAAAAAAGAACTTGATTTCAGAAGAAATATGCAAACAGTCTAACAAAATTATCTATAAGTGAATTATTCAGTGTTCAGAAGGCAATTATTAAAATCGGCAAAATAGGAAAAGACCTAACTTCTATTTGCATATTGTGTGAAAAAGTTTTATGAAAAGAATAAAAAACAAAAAACCAAACAAAATTTGAATTTTTATAAGTTTGCTTTTGAAGGAGTGCGAGGGGAAAAGTTTTTTTTCTTCAACAGATCACTTTTTAGAACAAGAAGCTAACGGTACTTCTTACTTCATTCTTTTTTATAAGATAAGGGGTAGTTTTTTATTTCTAGGTCCGTTCGACCTTTAAATTCTTACATGATCTGAGTTCAGATCGGCGTGATGGTAGAGTATTAATATTAAATTTGACTAAAACTAAAACAGTTTTTTGCCTTAATGCTGCACTTATGTCATTTTGAATTGGGATCTTACAAAATGCCATGATAATTAATGTTGTATTTTAAAATACTAACAGTGTGACGAATAAAAACCTTCAAACTTAAAAAAAAAATCACATTTATAATATTTTGAGATAAAAATAAAAAAACTTAAATTTGTTTAGATATATGTTTTACCAATGAATACAGAATAGTATTCTGTATTCATTGGTTTTACTCAATTGAAGCAGAACTGAATAGAAAATAAGCGTGGAAGAAACCAATACAACTATTTTAAAATTACGTTATGCTCCTATAGTCTCTTGTTATTACATTCATTTAAGAAATGTAAAACCTCGTATCTCCTCCGCAAAGCAAAAGTGCACTGCGCCAAAAATATTTGAATCTAATATAATAATATAATTATAATAATCACACTAACATGGAACCAGAGGCGAGCAATGTAGGATATTGCTTGTTACAAGGTGTTAAAATTTGACATTTTCTAGATTATTTAATTCATTGTACTGTATTTATTATTATTTTATTCTGTTTAAGAGAAGGTGCATGTTTGTAAAGATGTGTAAAGCCAAAACTAAACAGATAAAAAATGTTTTCACTGATAAGTTAAGGTCTAAGTGAAATGAAGAGATTCATTATTTCAATATGCCTGAACAGCAAATGGAACAGTTAAAAAACGTCATACAAATTTTCAATATTGGAACAATTTTCTTAAAACTTGTAAGAAGTATAAAAGTATTCTGTTTTTTGTTTGTTTCAACAGAATATGGTTTTCTTCAAACTTTCAAATCAATAAGATTTATTCAAACATAAAATTTTCATTTTCCAAAATGTTTATACTAAATACTCACCATAACTTTGACAAAGTCACAAATATAATGACTAGTGTTTTGTTATATATTTATGGAATTTGTTAGTTTCCAAGGACAGAGTTAGTATGCTAATAAACAAACATCAAAGTGGCCTCTATTTTAGTTCCTGATAATTATGGTAAACAACAGCAGCTAAAACGCCAAAAACTTTTGACAAAATAACAAACACAAAAAAGTCCAATTCAATTGGACTCATCTCACTTACTTAACTATTTTGTAGCAGAAGAAGAACGATTAATTTTGAATTTTGTTATTTCCCATCCTCCTCCATTTCTTCATTTTGTTATATTAGTAAATGAACATATTTTTAAACAACAGGAGAGTGATTGCTAAAAATATCTAAAACTAAATCATTATTTTGTACAGGATCGAAAAGAAAAAATTCAATTCAAGAAATTCTTTGCTGAAACGTAATAATGCGTTTCACCATTTTGGATCACAAACTTATAAATTGCCATTAATTTTTACTTATGTCCATTATAACATAAATCAAATTTTACATTCAAATACCGACTCAAATTTAATAAAATCTCCAGATAAAAAATTACAGCCTTAAAAGTGTTTAAATCTAAATCTAGTCTACTTATGGGGTTAACATAAAAACTACACTATAGCAGAGTCTTAAGTTAATATATACGAAACTCTTAAGTCAATATGAACTTTTTAACAAGTCATGATACACCTGACAAAAATTTAAATCGGTCGAAATATTAAATTAAAAACTTTAAAGTATAATAATTTACTTTGGCTTATTTACGCCAACTTGTGACATAAAAAAATGAAATAATTTTACATAATAGGTTCTAAGACACCTTAACCATAATTAAATAACAAAAAATATTTCAATAACATGACATTAATCGTGGGAATACTATTTTATTCGAAAACGTTTAACACTCGACGAAACGAAATTATTAACTTCGGTGGCTGGTGGTAGTGGTTTGCATCTAAGAAGTGATTGGAATAGCAGGAGACTAGAGTCGCAAAGTACATTCAAAGAAAGTTTTCTTTGTTTTCTCCTTTTACAATACTGTATTTCGTATACAGTATTATAATTAAGGTTCTGATTATACAGTAGTTCAGTTCCTTATGTTAATCCCATAGTAGACTGACTAGACTTAGATTCAAACACATTTAAGGCTTTCATTTTTTTATTCTGATATTTTCATTTTAAAGATCTCCTGAGAATGTTTGTTTTAAAATTAAAATTTGTAATTCATATCGGTGTTTGAAAGTAATATTTGATTTATGGAAATTTATAAGATTGGGATCCAACATTTTGGAAATGCATCATTGTGTTTCAGGAAACAATTCCTGAACAATTCCATAAACAATTCTATGAATTATTGTTTATGTCAACAAGTTTGACTATACTGTACTGATCATTTATTAGTGTAGTTAGTACTTATTGTTTCTTTCAAAACAACCCACATTCCACATTATGGAATCTACCAGGAAATTAATACATTTACTATTATTGCTAATGTAATTATTTAAACCAAAAAAACAAAATATATTCTCTAACAAATAAGGTATTTTCAAACTATTAAAATAGAAATTACAATGAATTAAATAAGGCTATTTATCTATAATTCACTGTAATTCTAGCTGAAGTGCACCGTGTCATAGTTTTAGAGGGTATAGTACTATTATTTGTATCATATTTATGGAACGAGTGATTGGAAAAATATTTTTATATGCAATAAAACTTGAAAGCTTTTTCCAAAATGATTTCCTCAAAATTTGAAACGATGAGAAGTGAGCAGCCGAATTAGTCCTGGAGCAACACGGCCTACCATGTATTGCCTTGAATGCAACATGTGGCGAGCCATACAGTATAACAGAAATTTGACATATATTCTAAATTAATTATTTAATTATTCATTGTATTGTTTTTATTGTTTAAGAGAAGGTGTATGCATGTTTGTAAAGATGTAAATCCAGAACTAAAAAGCACATAAAAAATGTTTCTACTGATAAGTTAAGCATTGTCTGATTAAAATTAAGAGATTCGTTTTTTCAATATGCCTGAACAGCAAATGGGAAAGTAAATAAATTCACTTAAATTTTCCAACATGTTAACATAAAAACAATTTCCTTAAAACTGGTAAGAAGTGTAATAGTTTTGTGTTTTGTCTTTCAACAGAACTTGGTTTTTTCCAAACTTTTAAATCATTATTATTTATCCAAACAAACATAAATTATACATTTTCCCAATTTGTTTTCTCAAATTCTTACCATAACTTTGAAAAAGCGACAAATAAAATGTTAGTAGTATTGATTAGTGTTTTATTATATATGGAATTTTTGAGTTTCCAATGACAGAGTAGAGTATGCTAAAATAAAAAATCAAAGGGATTTCTTTCTTAAGTTCCTGAAAAAATCGTAAATAACTGCCGAAGTAACAAACTTACCTACTATGTAGCAAACGAATGAACGGTACTTTTGAATTTTGTTATTTCCCATCCTCCTTTACTTCATTTAGTTATGTTATAATATGAAAATTTTTTAAACAGCAGGAGAGTGATTACTGAAAATATCTTCAACTGAATAATTTTGTTCAAGATCGAAAACCAAAATTTCAATTTAAGAAATTGTTTACTGAAATATCGTGATGCTTTTCCACCATTTTGGATCTCAATATTTTAAATTGCCATTAACTTTTACTTTTGTCCATTATAACATGAATCAAATTTTACTTTCAAATAAAGATACGAACTAAATAAAAACTCCAGAAAAAATAATAAAGCCTTAAAAGTATTTAAATCGAAGTCTAGTCTACCTATGGGGTTAACACTATAGCAGAGCCTTAAGGCTCGGCTCCCTAAATTCAAAACGGCGAAGTTTTCAACCATATTCAATGTTAAATACCTTCACTTTTAAGCATATTTTTGTGTTATTTTCGTCAAAACACGAAAGCTGTGTTTTTTGTTTTTTCTTTCTTTTTTTCTTTCTTAAAGTATAATAGATTGTGGGTGTTGATTGTTGAGGTTTTTTGCAATATCTCTTCTTGGAACTAAGTAAAAAATTAATGAAGTTTACTGTTTTCTACTATTTATATCTCCAAAAAAAAAACACTTCGCGTTAAAAAAAAGTACGCCAAGAAAGCTCTTAAAAAAAGAATGATATTATAAATAGGTCGCCAATATTAAGTATATATATGTACGAGTAACTATGTTAAACTAATAATATTCTTTGAAACAATATATATTAAGAGATTAAAATTTAAACGAAGAACTTTTCCACTACAATCAATCACTCATGGAATGAAAATATGAGTTTAAACAAAAGTAAATTAAACTTTTAAAAGAAAATATACTAGCCTATTCAATGTGGTGCTTTTCTCATTTTCTCTTATTACATTAAAATTGGTTTACTGCTTTCCTTTTCTCGTTTTACCTCTAAGATTATACCAATTGGCGTGGAGTATCTTGAAAACTTAAATTGCTTGTCAACATAATCAATACTACAATAAAGAACTACAGTATAAGCAAAACTATAAGCAGAAACTTTCTTTGCGCCTCTAGTCTCCTGCTATTACAATCATTTTTGTTAGATGCAAAACCTCGTATCTCCACTACCTAGTTGATGCTACTGTTCTGTTTCCACTCTGAAGTGCGCCGGAATAGCCAGCAGGAAAATAAACCTTTTGTTCTAAGACTTTTTTGTACAGTTTCGTTTCTGCAATTGTTAAAAGTTTATATATTTGAATAAAATAGTGTTACCATGATTAACGTCATATGTTATTGAAATATTATTGCTAGCTAATTGTCTTAGAACCTATTTTCATGTAAAATTATTTGATTTGTAAATAATACATTTAAATGTTTGTCAGGTGTATCATGACTTATTCACTCTAACCATCGTTAAAACTCTAGAAATATAAGTAGCAATTTCAACCCCGTGAGTAATAATTGTTACTAACATTATTATATATTATATTAGTAATATGAAAATGTATAATTATGAACCACCGGCCTGGCTGAACGACGTTTGGAGTTGCACGGGATTCAGACTGCCGTGGGTTCGTGCCTATCCGTCTTTAAACTAATAACAAACCAATTTATAAAATAATAAAAGAGTCAAGATTTGAGTTAACTCGTTAGTACCGTAAACTTTTTTGTATATGTTTATGTTGTATATGTTTGTATATGTCTCCTGCTTCTACTGTCACTTCATAAATATGTAAAACTCTAGAGTGCGTTCACACAGAAAGCTGGTTGCAAGCGCTTGCTAACAAGCGGCACTGGCGCGAGAAAAAGTGTGAATTCGTTCATTGTATCAAGTGTGTGCGTTCAGAGACAGCGCTTATTCCGACTTGCAAGAACGTTTGACACTTGTTTTCCGCCGCTGGTAGCAGACAGTCGCCGAAACTCGCCGTCGATGAATTGATTCCGCAAGTGTTTAGAAGAGGACCTATTTTTGACAAACGTCTCGAACAACATTCAAATAGAGTTGACGTCCAACCATTTGTCCAAAGTAGTTTCAAATGTTTCAATCACTTGTTACATGCCAAACCTTGTCTCCACTACCAGCCAGCAGAAAAATAAAATCCTTGTTTTCAAAAAGACTTTTTGTACAATTTCGTTTCTACTATTGTTAAAAAGTTTATAAATTTGAATAAAATAGTATTAATGCCCATTTATTGTTATTTAATCATGGGGGGGGGATGTCTTAGAACCTATTTGCATGTAAAATTATTTCATTTGTTATGTGTCACAAAATGGAGTTAAATTTAAATAATATAGTACAATTGTTAACTGCCGTAATTACCGTAAAGCCATTATAAATATAGTGGAGTTTTCAAGTTGATATTTCAACCGATTTAAATGTTTATCAGGTGTATCATGTGTATCAGGTGTATTTAGCTACTTCACTCTAACAATCTTTAAAACTTCAGAAATATATGTAACTAGCTGACCCGTGCGAAGCATTCGCATTCTAACTTACTTAGATCCCACTTAATTAAAGTACATACCGTATATTTATTATCGTATAGTGCGTATACTATACGATACTAAATATACAATTAATTAAAAATAGCAATGTAGTGTCATCGTCAGGTATTCAAACACAGTCATAGTCATAATAAATAAATACACGTAACACACACTATAAAAACATTTAAACACAAACACTATAAAAGTTTTTAACATTGACACAGGAAATGTGATCATCATGCATGGTTCACTGTGGAAGTCAAGTGCACACTGCTAAAGAAGGTGGTCTCCACTCATAATGTTTGTGTTCAATAAGTCAACATGATCCACTGATGTTTGCATAGATATACTTGTGTTGAATATGGCATTTAAACTATGGTGTATTTTATAATTTAAAAGAAGGTCTTGTTGTGATTTTGTGGCCTTATATATTTCTAACTGCTCGAGTGTGTTATAAGGAGGTTGCCTTTTTTACATTTAGGGGAGACCGGGGCAAGATGACGAGCGGGTTAAGATGACTAGTGTCATGTTTTGAAAAATTGGTAATAGGTAGCAGCACCGTACGTAGCATGGTGGCTCACCACACGACAGGAATATAAAATACTTGCTGTCATTTTATTTCATATTATGTGAAACAGTCCAAGAAGGAAACACGTTTTTATTGATGTCTGATGTTATTTTTGTCACTCAGGAAATAAGCTTTTAGTCAAACAAAGGTAAGTTAAATCAAATAATGTTTATATTAATTTGAAGGTAGTTATATATCCTACATTTATGTGGTATTATATTTTTAGACTGCATAACCTAAAACATTTGTATAGTGTAACTCGGGGCAAGATGACGGGGGCAAGATGGCGACCTCGTCATCTTGCCCTGGGCTTATTTATTTCATTTTTATTTATTGTTTTTCTAAAGGATATAATGAATATTACTTTGGTAAACGGTAATGATCTACTTCACAAATCGTGTATAGTAATACTAACGAAACAAATATACATTAAAGCTTGATATAGGCTAACACTTGCAAATTTTCAAAACTTCAGAACGACTTTTCAATAATTTTTTGTCTTTGTAGATGGTACGAAACTATAAAAAAAAAGTCTACACGAGGAGATTGGAACCTAGATAATATAAATAAGGCAATTATAGAAGTAAAAGAAGGAAGAATGTCATGTCTTGGAGCTTCAAAAGAATTCAATGTCCCGAAACCAACCTTAAGACATAGAGTGAAGAAATCTGAAGAGGTAGGCCTAACTACTATTATTCAGACATAATTTTATTGTAACCATATTTTCTGCATTACATCTATATTTTAAATATCCCACAATTAGGCTATGTAGTCTATTCAAGTTTTAAATTGTTGCAGGAGCAGCATATTCATCTAGGAAGATTTAGAAATGTTTTCAATGAGCAGAACTAAAGGAACTGAAGGCTTACTTAACTGAAATGGACTTAAGGTTTTTTGGATTGACCAAAAAGCAATGCAGATCTCTTGTTTTTGAATACTAAACCAGACCATACTGAATTTCATATTAATTTTGTATTTCTTTTATGTGATCGTCAACTTGCCCCATAGCAAATGTCATCTTGCCCCATATAAGGGGCAAGATGACTAAATGTAATAGTTTTTTCAAGGACTGAAAAAATGAAGAAATTATCTTTTATATTAGATTATTTTATTGGTTTTAGAAAATTAGGAAGAAATCTTACTATTTATATTGTTATACAAACTAAAACTAACTTTATAGGATTTTCAAAAATAAAAAACTCTTAACGTCGTCATCTTGCCCCGGTCTCCCTATGTAAAATATTTAAATTACTGTGGATGTTATCATAATAGTGGTCCTCATCTATTAAATGTTTAGCGAAGTTTGACTTTTGTTCGGCAATTTTGCGTTTAGGATTATGTTCTTTGAACCTTCTTGCGAATGTTCGTCCTGTTTGGCCAATATAAAATTTAGGACAGTTGGAACAGGTTATTTTATATACACTGAGTTTTCAAACTCGTTGTCAATTTGTTTGTTCTTCAGAGCTTTCTTTAAATTGTTAGAAGATCTGTAAGTCGGCATAATGTTGAGTTTTGCTAGTTCCTTTTTCAGAGTATATTCAAGTTTATTACCATATTCAATGGGGATATATTTAATTTTGTTTTTGGGAGTTTTAATTTTCGGATGCATGTGTTTATGAAGGAGTTTGTCTATTGTTTTCGGGTGGTAACCATTGAATATCTGACGATGACATCATAGCAATGTCGAAACCGGTAATATAAAAACAAACAAACAAGGATTGTGACGATCCATATAAGGTAATAAACAAATTTTAATTTTATTATACAATCCTGGAGGCTAGAAGTCCAAAAATGTTTAAATTAGAAGCATGTCAAGCTAAGCTAGCCTATAAATACAGAAGTTAAAAGATAAGAATACGTATCACATATGTCGAAACATTAAATTCAACAAGACTTGCTTAAGAGAAAACATCTTACCTAAGTACATAGGCCTACAAGTTAGAATAAACAATAATTCTTTATCTGCTAAGAAAAGTAAACAAGTGGCAGAGTTATCTTGGTTAAAGAATGATATCAAATTACTATATGGAAAGAAGATCTATCTCAATAATTTGCTGTATAGAGCACACATTGAATTGCTTAATAGTATAGGCCCTAGGCCCTACATCCAGCTCAGGTACAAAGTACAATGTTGTCAATAGACAACCATGTAAACAAACTTATCTACTCAAAGGAGTTAGTACACAGGAAAAAATTAAAAGTACTCATTAATAGTTTAATAGTTCACCAACAATAATTAATAGTTAATTAATAAAAGCCAACAATCACATCTCTGCCCCCCCCCTCATGTCTTTTACCCACGTATATTAAACTACACTAAGGTCGATTTCTCGAAAGACTAACTTTCTTTACTGAACAAGGGTCTACAATACAATTTCACAAATAATTCTAATAAAGATATCATAAAGGAAGCTACTAATGCAGAGGCAGCAATAAAAACAATACCTGACTATGACATGCAAAATACAGTTAGTGTCATAACAAATTGGAAAAAAATAATCAATCGCACTTCACCGTCAAAACCCAATTTACATCATAAGCATGAAAAAGCAGTAACCTCTAAATTGAAGTCGAAGCTTCAAAACAATAACCTAATGCTGACAAAAGCAGACAAAGGCAAATCGGTAGTAATTTTACACCAAAAAGATTATGTCCAGAAAGTTAACTCATTTTTTGAAAACAATTCTATAAATAAAATTAATAAAGATCCTATGAAGAAATTCCATGAAGCCATAAATAAAGCAGTTTCTAATAGCATTAATCTATTCAGCAAGAACCAAATTAGAAACTTAAAACCAATTAAATGTAGTGCCCCAAAATTGAGGGGCCTGGCCTCCCAAAAACACATAAAACGGATATACCAATTAATTAGTCCCCTTGTAAATTTTAAACCAACACCGGCATACAAATTAGTCAAAGCATTAGACAAGATTATAAAAAGTAAGATATGTCTTCACAATAACCACAGCCTAAGCAATAGTTTGGAACTTGTCAACAATATAAAGGATATTAACATAAAACATAGTCACACTTTGGCGTCATTCGATATCGTAAACCTGTATACGAACATACCAGTGAACGAAACCATATAAATTATAGAAATGTATCTGTTACGATACTCTGACCTCAATAGTGACGCTATAAAGGAGTTAAAAAAATTATTGAAATTAACATGCAACCAGAATTACTTTGAATTTAACGGAATGTTCTACTCACAGGAAAATGGACTAGCAATGGGATCTCCACTTTCAGGCATTATATCTGAAATTTACTTAAATTATTTTGAAAGTATACACATATTTTCCACAAACAACAAGTACCTCAATAATATCGTATACTACTATAGATATGTGGATGATACTATATGTATGTTTAACGGTAATAGTAGACAATTGGAGAACTTTAGAAAATACCTAAATGGAATCCACCCAAATATTCAGTTCACACTGGAAATCGAAAAACATAAAGAATTTAACTTTCTGGATTTACGTATATACAACATAACAATAGCCATAGTTTTAACATATACAGGAAACCAACCACTACAGATATAACCATCCATGCCACATCTAACCACATCATGCCACACTCGAGCAGTTAGAAATATATAAGGCCACAAAATCACAACAGGACCTTCTTTTAAATGATGAAGTACACCATAGCTCAAATGCCATATTCAACACAATTATATCTATGCAAACATCAGTGGATCATGTTGACTCATTGAACACAAACATTATGAGTGGAGACCACCTCCTTTAGCAGTGTGCACTTGACTTCCACAGTGAACCATGCATGATGATCATCTTTTCTGTGTCAATGTTAAAAACTTGTATAGTGTTTTTGTTTAAGTGTTTTTATAGTGTGTGTTACGTGTATTTATTTATTATGACTGTGTTTGAATATCTGACGATGACATCATAGCAATGTAATATAAAAACAAAAAAACAAGGATTGTGACGGACCATATAAGGTAATAAACAAATTTTAATATGTAATAATATTTTTTTTTAAACTTTTAGCAAAATAGTTTTACTGTCCTCCCTCCATGAGTAAAAATTAATTGTTAGCTGTTTGAGCTAATATTAGTAACATGAAAATGTATAATTATGATGGCTGATGGACTTTTGGATTTGCATGGGGTTCAGACTGCCGTAGGTTCGTAGTATGGCTATAAGTCTTTAAATTAAGAGCAAAACAAGTACAAATAAAAAAAATTACAAATGTGTCTAGGATTACTCTTTTGCGTAAACTTTTTTTTGTATATAAAACAAAAGTACACCAGAATTCTTTGAATTACTATGAACTTACACTTTATTTCTAGTCTCCTAATACTACAGTCCCCTCATAAATGTCACTCCTATCACTCACTATCATACCAACCGTGCTTATTTATGTATTGAAATGATATGTATCTAGAACATTTTAATGACACTGATATCAAAGCAATGTCCGAGTTAAATGTAGATAGATTTTTTTAAATAGAATTGAGGTGTGTGTGATAGACAGTTTAAACGATTTGAGAATTTTTTCAAATTTATTAGTATTTGGGTTGACTTTTATCATTAGAAAATTGTAACCTAAAAAAAGTTTTCAATTAAAAGATCTTCAAAATCTGTAATTTGCTATCTTTTTATTTTATAAAATATCACTTAAATGTAATTATATAAAATCGTAATTACTTAATAATAATAAGGAAGAAAATAAATAAATAAATGCATTTGGCAGTTAGGTGTGTCTATACACACCCATCACGTCATGTCAAGTCCAGGAGCAAAACTTATTATTAAAAATTATTTTTAATTCATATGTATATTTTTAAGAGGACTTATTTGAGTTTTTTTCATTTTAGGTTACAACGCCAAGTGAAATCTATTTCTGGAGATTTACCGGACCGATTGTCGTGCAGTTTGTTTCAATGAAAGAAAATGTAATTTTAATCAAAAATATGAAATTTAGTCAGGTAATTTTTATAATAATTCATCAACATTTTTGTGAATGCAAAGTCGAATAACAATTATTTATTTAATTACAAAAAACTAAAAACATTGTAAGTAAAATTAAATAAATTACCGCTTAAAGTTAATACTCCGTTTATTATTTTTTATTTTAACATTTAAATTTATTTACCGATTGTCAATACACACCCGTCACGTCACGTCACGGCACGGTATGCTCTCCAAAGCATTCAAATATTTTCCAGTCGTGACGTGACGGTTGTGTATAGCCACCTCCATTTGATTACACAAGGAGCATACCTCTGGAAAAAAGACGGGACGTGAAGTGACGTGACGGGTGTGTATAGCCACCTCCATTTAATTACACAGGGAGCCTACCTCTGGAAAAAAGACAGAACGTGACGTGACAAGACGGATGTGTATAGCCGTACCTAATACAAACATTAAAATTAAACTTTCTAATTATTCATAAACGCTTTTAAATTCAAAATAAACATACTTCATACTCAAAACTAAATTTTTATTTTGATGTCCATAGTAGATTCGTTATGGTAGAGGATTAATATTAAATTTGACTAAAACTAGAATTTTGTTTTTAGTAATTAAGAAACTGTTTGCCTTAATGCTGCACTTCTGTCATTTTTAATTTGGATCTTTACAAAATGCCAACATAATTATAGTTTTATTTTAAATACTAACAGTGTAACAAATAAAACATTAAAACTTAAGGCTCGGCTCTCTACATTCAAAACGGTGAAGTTGGGTACCAATTTCAATGTTAAATAACCAAAACATACCTTCACTATTAAGCATATTTTTGTGTTGTTTTGTCAAAAAACGAAAGCTGTATTTTTTTTCTTAAAGTAAAATAGATTGTGGGTGTTGATTGCTAAGGTTTTTTGCAATATCTCTTTTTGCAACTGAGTAAAAAATTAATAAAGTTTACTATTTTTTACTATTTATATCATACGTTTATGAAAACATTAACACGGGTTTTGAAAATGTATTCGGCAATCAACATCCGCATATGACAGTACTTCAAAATTAAACCAAATTATTTAATTTATTCCACGAATTAACGGGAAAAAAAGACTTATTCTGTAGCATTGCTCTTATGAGAATAAGATTCAAGATGGCGGACAGGGTAGCACCCCCTTAAAAAATCATATTTATGACATCTGTCAAATAAATATTTTTAGATACAAATAAAAAATTTAAATTTGTTTAGATATAAGTTGAATAGAAAATAAGTGAGGAAGAAACCAATACAATTATTTTAAAATTACGTTTTGCGCCTATAGTCTCTTGTTATTACATTCATTTAAGAAATGTGAAAACCTCGTATCTCGAAGAACCGGAATCGAGAACCGGACAACGTCATGTGGCTGAAAAAGTTCCGACGACGCTCTTTCTCAAATCGTCTCAGCTTCAACGCTTCTTATATTTTTTACTTTCTCCCCCTATACCATAGTATATGGAGAAAGTATTGTATTCGTCAAAATTTTCGAGTTTGAGTTTTTGGTGGAAATATCCGTTTTGGGTCCCCCTGAACCTAAAAAAGTGGTTTTCGGAGTGATGTCTGTGTGTGTGTCTGTATGTGTGTCTGTGTGTCTGTGTGTCTGTGTGGATGTTATCAGACCTAGAGCCTAAACCAGTCGTCCGATTTTGATGAAATTTGGTATGGAGGTACTAATCCACGGTATCTCCAGGCGTTTTTTTTCATTTTTGTGAATTCTTTATTTTTAAGGGTAATTTTCCCATAAAAACCCATAAAATATCGGAAAAATTAACTTTTTTCAAAAACGGCTCTAACGATTTTGATTAAAATTTTATAGTTTATTAGGGACCTAAAGTACTATAAGCTGTAAAATTTTAATCAAAATCGTTCGAGCCGTTTTTGAGAAAAGTTGATTTTTCCATTATTTTATGGATTTTTATGGGAAAATGACTGTTAAAAATAAAAAAATCACAATAAATTGGTAATAGTATTTTTTTATTAAGTTTCTATAATGAGGGAGAAAGTATGTGTCAGTTTCCTGATACCGTTTATTTTGCGAAATGTTAGAGTTTTTCCCTAAACGGTATAAATATATTGGGTTGTGTATTGTAAGTTGAACTAATCATAGCATTTCGTAGGTAATTACCGTGTTTCGGACGCCGTTTTTAAAAGTAAAAAGTTGAGAAACATCTTAAATTGTTCTTAAAGGCTTTGTGCTTTTGTCTTATACCTCATAATTGAAAGAAATCGTCGGCAACTCCTTTTAATCAACAGTTTAAATGAGTAAAAATCGATTATTTTGAATGCATTTTTGGGGGTTTTAAGCAATAATTTCCATATTTTAAGCTAACACGTAAAAATATAAAGCCTTCTTTTATAACTTAAACTAGTTTCCCAGATTATTAATTTATAAATAGAATCCGAAACACGGTATTACGAATGCATGTTTCAACGATTTTGCGGCTTGAGTCAGGCCTTTTGCATTGAAATCATACTGTACACTCGGGAGTTTTCTTCAAGGTAAAGAAGAGCCTTAAGGGGGCGCTACCCTGTCCGACATATTGAATCAGATTCTCATAAGAGCAATAAGTCATTTCTTCCGTTAATTCGTGGAATAAATTTAAAAAATTGGTTTCATTTTGAAGTACTGTCATATGCGGATGTTGATTGCCGAATACTTTTGCAAAAACCGTGTTATTTTTTTCATAAACGTATGATATAAATAGTAAAAAATAGTAAACTTTATTAATTTTTTACTCAATTGCAAAAAGAGATATTGCAAAAAACCTTACCAATCAACATCTACAATTTTACTTTAAGAAAAAAAAAATATAGCTTTCGTTTTTTGACAAAAACAACACAAAAATATGCTTAATATTAAAGGTATGTTTTGGTTATTTAACATTGAAATTGGTACCCAACTTCGCCGTTTTGAATGTAGAGAGCCGAACCTTAAAGGAAATCTATCTATACATAATTAATTTGCTAGGGGTTATTTTGTGAGTAGAACTCCTCCTAGAGTTTTTAACCGATTTTGATGTTTTTGGTGTCATTTTACAGAGTTCACTCTGAAGTTGTGCTTCCCTTAAAATGAGCTCAATGTATGTTAAGGGCTTCGCCCCAGTGGCCCTCAAAGTTGCCAGTTAATCTTAAGGAAGAAGAAGAAAGATTTCTTTTGATTTTATCAGGGGCACAAAAAACAGCTGTTCGTATGAAAAGCTTAAAACAGGTGATTTTGATCAACAGCTGATTTTGATCAACAACTGATTTGGATCAAAAACTGAATATAATTAATTTTAGGTTAGGTAAATCAAGCAATAGCGAAGCATTGCCATGTCCACTAGTTTATTAATAAATTTTATATTACTTGCAAATACGGACAGCTACAACCTACATTATCGAATCTTCAAGGAAATTAATAAATTTAATATTACAGTACTTAATATTATTAAATAATATGACAATAAGTTTGCAAACGCAAGGCTGTCTGCCTCTGTTGGCATGGTTGTAGTGACAGGAATAGGAGTGATATTTATCAAGTGACTGTAGTAGCAGGAGACTAGAAAACAATGTGTAAGTTCGTAGTAATTCAAAGCCTTCTAAAATCAGTTTTTACATATATTACATATACAAAATCGTTTACGTAACTAACGAGTAAACTCAAAACTGGACTCTTATTATTTTCTAGGAAGCCCCCGTGAAAATTCAAGGGCAGATTAATTACATACACTTAGGAAATAAATCAGTTAAAAAAAATCAGTTAATAAGTTTAAAACAACAGAATTTTATCTAGGCCAACCTAACGAATATTATATTTTGTTGTTATGTTTGCAACTTTATCCATAATTTGTATCAATCTTGTGAAGTTTTTGTTTTTAATATGAGTTAAAGAATGAATGTATTATATAAACGTTATAAAAGTTGGTTTAATGTTATAAAATGAATATAAATAAATACAACCTTGCATTATCAATATATTCATTTATACAAATTTAAAGACGAGATAGCCTACCAATTCGTTTAACTTCGGAAACATTCGTACATCTTCGTATTACGTGTAAACATATTCCATTATTAATTTCTTCATTATAATATTAATACAGCAACTTCTAAATCATTTGATCTATCGATAAAAATAAAAACGATTAAAAGGTAATATATTTTTGTTTATTTAGATATACCGGGTGTCCCACGAAGAGATCCCTATTTTTGAATTGATATGACAGACGTATAGAGCGCGCTACAGACTTGAAATTCTACAGTCGTGACTAACACATATGTAAAAGAAATACCCCTGAGTATCAGTTAATTCTGACTGATCCAAACAAAATGGCGGTAAAACAAAAAAAAACAACAAAATCAGCAATCGTATTTTAAGGGTAAACCTACTTTTATTTAGAATAGGAACAGCTACAGCTGTTTAGACTATTTTAAATCTATCAGCTGATTGCGTGTATCCACAACAATGAACATATTTGGTAATAAACATTGGCATTTGTTATTAAGTTGCATTGTAAAGTGTCTTATGTACCATGCCGTTTTGAACTGAGCAAAAAGTGAAATGTTGTTCCTGGGCTATTGCCTTTGAAAATGATTATGAAGCAATAAGGTGTTTTAGGGAAAGGTACCCAGGTGCAGTTCCACCGTCAAGGAAATCTATTCGTAAGTGGAAGACTATCCTACTAGAAACGGGGTCAATACAAAAAAAAAATACCATATATCCTCCATCATAGAAAATGAAGAAATCGTATGTGCTGCTTTCATGGAATCTCCAAATACAGTAATTCAGTAAGAAATGTGGAATCTGCTACAGGGATACCGAAGTCATCTGTCCAAAGGTATGCCAAAAAGAACAAAATCAAACATTATAAAACTCATTTAGTTCACGGACTGCTTGAAGATGATCCTAACAGACGATTGGAATTTTGTTCGAAAATAATTGAAAAGACTGACGTAGATAGCAAATGGCATGAAGGAATCGTGTTTTCAGATGAAGCGACATTTTATCGAACAGCAACTGCAAACAGGCATAATTTTCATTACTATAACACAAAAAATCCACATATCTTACAAGAAGAGAAATTAAAATCATCAGGTATAACAGTTTGGGCTGCTGTTACCAAGGATGGTGTTTTGTCGTATGACATATCCCGACAAACAATGACTGGAGAAAGGTATGCATCAGTTTTAAGCAATCACATAGTTCCTCATCTTTCTCAGCCTGAGATGAAAGACGTTTTTTTCCAACAGGATGGAGCTCCTCCTCATTATGCTAATGTGGCCAAAGCAGTTTTGGACCAAAATCTTCCTAACCGTTGGATAGGTCGTGGCAGCAGCTTCATGGACTGGCCCCCAAGGTCTCCAGACTTGACTGTTTGTGACTTTTTTCTGTGGGGCTTTTTGAAGGAGAAGGTTTATTGTCATAACATTGCGACAGACGATGAACTAATGAGGTTGATCGAAGAGGAACTGTTGTTGATACCTCAAGAGTTGTTCAGCAAAGCGTATGACAGTTTTCTATTTCGTTGTCATCAGTGCATTGCGATCGATGGACATCAGTTTGAATAAGGTTTATGGATCAAATAGATTTAATTTATTTATGAGTTACTTATATCCTTAATTCCCTAACGTTGTTTAGTGCTTAGTAACATCGTTAAAATTCAATAATTATGTTGTAACACTTAAACAAATAAAACTATTTTAACGAAAAGGTACTATTTCTTTGATATCCCGCCATTTTGTCCTAATGTGTCAGAATTAACTGATGCTCAGGTGTATTTCTTTTACATATGTGTGTGTTAGGACTGTTGAGTTTCAGGTTTGTAGAGTGTTCGGTGCATCTAATATATTAATTCAAAAATAGGGACCTCTTCGTGGGACACCCGGTATATTATGTATATAAATACAAAATTTTAACTGATAGGACTACAGTTTTATAAATCCTTATAATTAATGTACACATTTACCGTGTTAAAAATCCCCGTCAGCATAGTATTAGCACAAACTAATACTATAGTCTGTGGTATTACAGATGATGGGTGAAATCAGCTGTTATAATATATTGCTACTCACGTACGTACACTCGATTTTATAGGAGTTGATAAATTGTTTTGCTATTAGAGGGAAAGCGTTGCTATGAACTCACGACAGTCTGAATCCCGTGCAACTCCAATCGTGATTCAACCAGGCCGGTGGCTGGTAATGAATTTTCATGTTACTTATTAGCTCAAACACCTAACTTCCTCACGCGATCGGGAGGGGTGGCTATATCTATCAGATCCGCGCAGAGCCGACCGTTCCGGTATGCTCTCAGAGCATGGAAAAAATTCGGCTCCGATCTGATCTGATCTGATCGTATAGATTTAGCC
>JAGFPH010003282.1:123585-147530 GCA_018207615.1 Philaenus spumarius | reverse complement strand
TCATTCTAAATTGGCCGAATTTTAATATATCGAATTGAAACTTGACATAGGAGTTAAAATATATATTTTAAACATTTATGATGAGTCTCAGCTTGTTATCTTGAAAATTACCCGATCTAGAGCCACTTGACTTATTAATGGGTTTCTCGATTTTAGGAGTACCGGACCCACCAATTCATTTTAAACAGCTCCAGTTTAGAAAATTTTCAAAATATCAACCTGAAAGTTTTTTTACAAGTTAAATATATATATTCAAACAAGTTCAAGTAGTATAAACCTTTTTCATTGTTTACTTTTAAAAGCACAAGTAAATTAAAAAAGTATAATTTTAGACCTTTTTAGATTTTTCATCAAAACGCTTGAGTTGATCAGCTGCAGATTAGTCATTTTTTTAAATATAGTTTTTAAAATAAGTATAGCAAAAAACAATTGTATTTTTAACTTCTGTACCAATTTTTAAATCGATATGTTCAAAAATGTCGAAAATGGAGTCGTTGAATCCAAAAGTGTTATAGTTAAAACGAGATAGGTAAAACAGAAGACTATTTTCAAGCGCCTCGTTTTTAAAAATAACAAGAAAAAAATCGTTCATACTTACTAAGAATATTTATACTGGTGTACTCAACTTTTAAAACAAATTTGATGTTGATATTCCAAAAGGTTTCTAAACTGGAGCTATTTAAAATGAATTGGTGGGTCCGGTACTCCAAAAAATCGATAATCGAAATCGACTCCTAGATCGGGTCATTTTCAAGATAACAAGCTGAGACTCAGCATAAATGTTTAAAATATATATATATTTTAAGTCCTATGTCAAGTTTCAATTCGATATATTAAAATTCGGCCAATTTAGAATGAGCCAACGCTTCATATATGAATAAGATGTCCCCTTTTAGTGATTTCCCCTGCTGCAAAATACATGCCTGCATTATCGAATTTTTTCCAGACCAACCATTGCTCGGACGAAGTAAATACATTTGTCCTTTTTTGTTGAAAAATACCTCCCCTACACGGTGGTATTTTTTATTTTCCTCTATCTTCATCCCAGCTCGAAATATTAAGGATAATCGAAAAAAAATTATAATCAATTTTTTTTCGACTTTGGGAAATCGATAGACTGGTAAACTTTTTTTTATGTTAATCTACATACTTTAATGTACTTATAAAAAAAAATTTAGCCGTATTGCAAATTACTGGTAGTTGTAAACTATACCGACTGGGCTATAGCTTTTGATCAAGGATAGTGTTTAGTATTTGATAATAGTGGTATAGTACCGGTAACGGAGCATTCTTATTTTGAATTTTGTTTTGTTTCTTGTCTTAGGTGAATTGAGGTGTATTTCAATTAAGTATACATTTATATTATATTAGTTATTAAGTGGATGTATTATTTACTTTTTATGGTAGTGAATGCTTTTAACTTGATAATATGTTGATGTATGTAGTTATGTATGCAAAGCTGTATATGTTAGTAAATGAAAACTGTAAGAAAAGTAGTTATGTGTTTTGATATAAACAATTCTTTTGTATGTAATATGTATGTTTCTGTGTGTATGTTTATACATGTTTTTTGTGTATGTGTGAATTTGTGCATGCTTATGTATGTGTATATGGAGTTATGTATTGTGTGGTTAAGTCAATAAATTTAGATATAAATTGTAATTTTTAGTTTGAATGCTTATTTAGAATTTTACTGAAATGTTTAATTATTTAGCCATACGTATTAACAAGTCAATTAACTACTTCCAAAAAAAACCTAAAATCTTTGTTATGCTATTTATTTTTTTTCTTTGTTATGCAATCTCAAAACCTGAAAAATCCCTTGGAGGTTGCTTATTTTCCTTCATTTTTATTTTTGTTTTGACTTGTTAGTTTTTACTTAAAATGATTAGTGTTATTTATGTATATGTTTTTTTACTTACTTATTAAGATAACAGAATTATCGGCTAAAAACTACCGGTGTTAGAGATACTTGACATTACAAATTTTAAATGGCCTCCACTTTGAACGAAGTATCGCCTGAACCAGTGCTGGGGGATGAGGTGTAAACAAATTCTACTAACAAGTTTCGTACTCATAGACGGCTATTCAGCGTAGACCAATTTCAAAAATAGTTGGTTGAAACCCTAAAACAAACAGCTCTTACAGCAAATACATTTTCCCCTAACAATTAAATCTATACTAATATTTTAAAGAAGTAACATTTGTTTTATTTTTAATTTGTAATAAATTATCTGCTTAGGCTACACGCTTCCTCAGAGAGGGTTTACATTACATTACAAGTGAAAAAACATAAATAATACGTGAATAATAATAAATAACACCACTGTAGGCTGCAAAAAGAATTGAGATTGTTTTCAATGTCGCATGCGAGGTATTCAGTCTATTAATTCATAAATGCAGTAAAACCGTACAAGTGAGATAACATCGACCAATATCTGGAGATCAGGATAACTCATTGGTAGAGTGTTGCCCCGGAAAGGCAAATCCCGGTCCTGGGTTCAAATCCCGGTCTTGGTCCATGTATTTTCACTTGTAATTTAATTCAAATTTGTTTGTTTGTTTGTTTGTATGTAGGGGGTAATCTCTGGAACTACTGAACCGATTAAATAATTTGTTTTACTAATAAAGAACTACACTATCCCTGAGTAACATTGGCTATATTTCATTTTAATCAAAAAAATTTTTTATTTCCATATTTGTAAATTTAGTCGGAAAAAAATTTTAGGTTAGGCCTAGACTGATGAACCAACACATGTATTTACATTTATTACCATAGCAACCAATTTTATAAGATAACAGATAAAATAGCACTTTAATCCAACATTTACATTTATTTCAAACTTTGAAGCAATTATTTTTGTATTTCTAACTTTTAGGTTAGGTTTTTCATTATAATTTATACCTGAGCCCTGCTGGTTCTTTTAACCTTTATTGTAACTGTTGCTATAAAATATACGAAATAATTTGATTTTGGTCATTTAACATTATATACGATCTTAGCTTTGGGGTTATTGTTAATCCTACAAGTTTATCATGAAGAAAACATAACAACTATGTGAATAGAAGCATATATCATGAATAATAAAATAGATCATGCATGCATACGGCGGCAGTGTGGCGAAAAAAGGGTTGTCGGGAAAATATTGCATGATCGCGCCGCGAGGTAGCGCTAGGGAGAAATCATTGGTAGCATTGTTGCTACGCACCGCTTCCCCCATAGATCGCGCCACTATCGTCGAATTTCCAGTGGATTGAAATAGTGCATTGGATCGGAGTTATATTAGGTTATTCAAATCCAATGATAGAAGGTTCCAATGGGGTTGGCGTGCAGAGCACGCAGGGTTTTCCCCTAGTTTTAAATAAAATATAAAAGCACAATATTGTTACCTAAATATTATTTTCTGTTAAAATAACAAAAGCTACTCAAAGTAAATACATTTATTTAAACAATCCCGCACAACTAAACACAACAACAGGTGTCTGCAACCAGGAGAAATGTGTTTACCAGTCAGCAGGAGATCGTTCGTCTTTGTCAGCAACAATTCTCTGAACGTATATCATACATTTACTGTCACAAGGGACATCGCACTCGGAGGTTTCACTACTCGAGGGTTTGATTTATGTAAGCACGTCTTGTATGTAAATGTTGGTCCTTGCAAAGTTACTAAGGTTAACACGATCACTGCTAAGGACGCACATGTGAGCTTGACACTGAACACTATGGGAAGTGGCCGACGCACAGTGCATTGCACGCCAACCCCCGTATTAGTAGTGTTTTCAATACACAGTGCATTACGTGCTTCTCACGTCGACTCCCATATTAGAAATATTTTAAATACACAGTGCATTGCTTGCTTCGCACGCCAACCCTCGTATTAGGTGTGTTTTCAATACAGAGAGCATTGCGTGTTTCGCATGCCAACCCCTGTATTGGGGGCATTTTCAATACATAGTGCATTGGGTGCTTCGCACGCCAATCCCCTTATTAAGAGTATCTTCAGTACACAGTGCATTGCGTGCTTCGCACGCCGACACCCGTGGGGGGAGTATTTTCAATACACATTACATTGCGTGTTTCACACGCCGACCCCCGTATTAAGAGTATTTTCAATACACAGTGCATTGCGTGCTTCGCACGCCGACCCCCGTATTGGGAGTATTTTCAATACAAAGAGCATCCCGTAAATTTTATCTTTTACAAAATTTTCTAAGGTGTAGGAGTCGACTTAACGTTTTAGTGAGAAGCTTAAAAAAATTAACTTTAATAAATCGATTTGGAATCAATTTTTTTTGGTAAAGCACTCTGAAATAAAAATCTTTTATTTCGTGAATTTTTTTCTAAAAACTCTTCCTTTTCGAGATATTATCAACTTTATGTCGATTTATTTCAACACGATTAGGGACGCCATTTTTGTTTTGGGTGGTCTGATTTTTATTCTCTTTATGTAATTTTCTTAGTCTTAAATAAACCCTTAAAATGAGGTATCACATGACCATACTTCCCATTTTAAAATTTTGAGTTGCCCGGGACACTCAAAATTTCCGATTGCTTCAAAAGATACTTTGGGTTAAGATAGTATCGTTCCCAAAAGGATATTTGTTTGTTTTAACTAACACAAAAGTTAAGGGGGGGGGGAGGAAGTGGCTTTATAACCACTCTGTATAAATAAAATCAAAGTAAATACTTTTTTCTAAGCTCATATTGTTATTCGCAATTTACCGAAACCTATTCATGCCTTTTAAAATGAGGTATTACATGACCATATTTCCCGTATGTATAGGTTATGTAGATTAAAGATTAAAAATTCCAACACCAGTAAAGCCCTAAAATACAGGAAATTGTAAGAATACTTAAAATTTTAGTATATCTTTAACCAGTTTACTACTGTGTTGTTATCAGTAATAACAATTAGAAAATATTAAAATTAAATTTAGGCGATGATTTAACCCCAAACAGTTTTTGCGATTAAAACGTATTTGTAGATTGCGTTAAAGGATACAACAGTTTGAAGCTCCTGGCAGACATTGGTGCCTGGAAGTCGGCTTCCTGTTTCCTTTTTTACAATAAACACGCGTCTTCCTTGACTTGTAACAGGGTTACGTTGAAAGGTTTTCCCAAAGTGTTTTAAGCGAAAACAACTGAAAACTTTTGCTGTTTGCTGTTGTTTCACTCAACGTAATAATACCATGGAGTTTCTAACGCCACCAACTAAACAAAGCGTACTATAGTAAGGGTTTTCATTGTTTGTACGAAACATATACTGAAAATAAATAATAATGCTTTAACAACTGCATTTATTATAATTTATATTTATTTCATATTATCTAAGATTTTATTTATAAAACATTTTACCCTAAAGATAAATTAAAAAATAAATAAAAATCTCGTGTCACAGTGTTTGTTATTGAACTCCTCCGAAACGGCTTCACCGATTTTTATAAAATTTTTTGTTCATATTTGGTAGGTCTGAGAATAATTCGTAGTCCATTTGTTATACCTATGGCGATAAGGGTTGTTAGTAACATCCCCTAAAACAATAAATATTAATTTGTATACTTTCCTTAAAGCTAGAGAGGTGAAATGTTGTTCACTTATATCTTACAAGATACATATAAAATATAATCCAGTGTTATATTTTGTCACGTTCTGCTAAGGGGTGAAAATTTAGTAACAACCCCTAAAAATATAAATATTAATTGAATGCCGCCTATGAACGTGAAATTTGCTACACATATTCCTCATAGGCGCTAGATGCGCACTAAGAAAGGATTTTAAAATATTTGGCTTTTAAGCGTTGAAACAACCCCTAAAACAATAAATATTGTTTGTTATACTTTTCTTAAACATAGAAAGCTGAAGTTTTGTACATTTATTTCTTACAAGATGCATATAAAAAATAAACCAGTTTTACTTTTCATTAAATGCTGCTAAGTGTGAAAATGTGAAAACAACCCCTAGACACAATAAGTATACATTTTTATACTTTCCCTGAAGCTAGAGAGATGATAATTTGTCAATTTATTTCTTACAAAATAAAAACCAGTTTTACATTTTGACACGTTCTGCTAAAAGTTTGAAAATTAATAACAACCCATAAAACATTAAATATTAGTTTATATACTTTTCTTAAAGCTAAAGAGCTGCAATTTTTACTTTCTCCACCCTATACGTAGTATATGGAGAAAGTATTGTTTTCGTAAAAATGTTCGAATTTGAATTTTCAGTTGAATTATCTGTTTTGGTGCTCCCAGAACCCCAAAAAATGGTTTAGTGCAATTATCTGTGTTGGTGCTCCCTGAACCCAAAAATATTTTTAGTGGATTTTTTAGTTTTGGTGCTCCCTGAACCCAAAAAAGTGTTTTTAGAGTGGTGTCTGTCTGTCAGTCTGTCAGTATGTATACACGACCAGAGAGGACACTATTGGTCGGATTTTCATAAAATTTGGTATGTAGGTACTAAACCCTAATATCTCCAGGCGTTTTTTTTATTTTTTGGAATTTTTAATTTTTAAGGTTAATTTACCCCTAAAAACCCATAAAAAACGACAAAAATGCAAATTTCTCAAAAACGGCTCTAACGATTTTGATCAAATTTTCAGTATTTATAGTGCTTAAGATGCCAAACAAAATGACACCACCCACTTTTGTCAAAACTTCGGCTTTTTATAATTATGGGGAAATGTTTAAAAATAAACAAGTTTATGTTGTCAATCTAGCATCGCGGCGGCGGCCGCACGGGGTAGCACCATGGTAGCGATCACGGCCAGTAATTCAAAGGTCGCGCGATCGAATCCCGCCTAGGACAATAATTTTTTTATACGATTTACGTAGGTAGAATATAATTTTTTTGTTTTGTTCTAAAAAGTAATAAATAAAATGATTGAAAACAATATTATTTTGACTACAGTAAGTTGGGAGAAAGTTTGTGTCAGTTAACTGATACCGTTTATTTTCATTTATGTCTTACAAGATACATATAAAATATAATCCACTTTTATAACTTTTCACGTTCTGCTAAGGGGTGAAAATGTAATAACAACCCCTAAAACTATAAATATCAGACTCCTAATTGAATACCGCCTAGGAACGTGAAATTTGGTACACATATTCCTCATAGGCACTGGAGGCTCAATAAGAAAAGATTTTAAAATATTTGGCCTTTAAGGGTTGAAACAACCCCTAAAACAATAAATATTGTTTGTTATACTTTCCTTAAAGCTAGAAAGCTGAAGTTTTGTACACTTATTTCTTACAAGATACATATAAAAAATGTAACAGTTTTACATTTTTTCACCTTCTTCTAAGGGGTAGACGTGTGGTAACAACCCCTAAAACTATCAATATTATACTCCTAATTTAATAACGCCTATGGACGTGATATTTTGTGTACATATTCCTCATAGGCGCTAGAGGCTCACTAAGAAAGGATTTAAAAATATTTGGCCTTTAAGAGTTGAAACAACCCCTAAAGCAATAAATATTGTTTGTTATACTTTCCTTAAAGCTATAAAGCTGAAGTTTTGTACGTTTATTTCTTACAAGATACATATAAAAAATAAACCAGTTTTACATTTCTTCACCTTCTTCTAAGGGGTAGACGTGTAGTAACAACCACTAAAACAGTAAATATTAATTGTTATACTTTCCTTAAAACTAGAGAGCTGAGAAGTTTTGTACATTTATTTCTTACAAGATACATGTACAAAATAAACCATTTAAAAAAAATTTTCGCCTTCTTCTAAGGGGTAGACGTGTAGTAACAACCACTAAAACAGTAAATATTAATTGTTATACTTTCCTTAAAACTAGAGAGCTGAAGTATTGTACATTTATTTCTTACAAAATACATTTAAAAATAATCCAATTTTACATTTTGTTTCGTGGTGCTAAGGGGTGAAAAAGTGATAGCAATCACTAAAAACAATAAATATTAATTGGTATGCTTTCCTTAAAGCCAGAGAGCTGACATTTGGAACTCATTAAATAATAATTTCAAGAAAATGTTTAAAGACGTAAGCTGATAAAAACTATCTCGATCTATGGATTTGCATAAAGACGCATCTGGGTGATCTGCAACATCCAGCTAAGACTGTGATTTACCAGTCTGTAGATTTAGCGGTTGAAAAAGAAGACGCTCTTCACTCTGAATTCTTTAATTTTAAATTGATTTAAATTATTCAGTCCGAATACCACCACAAAGACGATTGACGGGCCGCCAGTGAACAATTAATACCAAACTAATTGAAAATATTATGTAATAATTCACATTCGTGGAATAAAATATGAGAGAAACATATTACAAATTATGTAACATAGTGATGCAAAACAAATTCGCAGTAGCGAAGCACGGGTATTCAGCTAGTTAAAAAATAAATTGGTGATAAACTAAATATGTTAGTCTTTTGTGGGTTAGTTGTTAAACTAGTTGTATTTTAATGGTTCTTTTCATAAGTGAAATAAGAAATTACATGCGGGTCACATAGTTCTATTCGTACACAAACTTATTTATATGTGATTGTACATTTAGTTTGTGAATATTCTAAGAGCAAATTTATTATAATTATATGGAATGAAAACAGTGCTTTTATTTAAACTTAAATTTTCATAAACTGAGGAATTTATACATATAAGAGAGGCTAGTTTTTATATGTTATTAAATGAAAATCATTAAAACATAAACAGGATTTCCGTAATAACATAATACCAACATAATAATAATAGTTTTATTTTTTTACGTATTTTATGGTAGGTTTAAAAAGTAACATTTCACATAGAACATGTAAACATGTAATTAAAAATTGAGATGTACAACAAATATTTGAGTTTAAATTTCTTGTTGAGTTTCCGGAAAATAAAGTCCATTAGCTAAGTAGAATCACTCAATGTTGAAGGAAACTTTGTTAGTAAACTTTCTTCGTGTTACAAAGGAAACTCTCCCACTTACAGATATTGCTTGTCTAGACTTTAAAGTGCCATTTAAATAAAATAAATAGTGATACCTGACTTTTAAAATTAGTTTACTAAATGGAAGCTGCTATTAAATTGACCAACGACAAATGGAAGTCTTGCAGGGAAGAGCAGCGGATTTATTAAATTTTACAAAATGTACGAATGTTTCATTTTATACAATTTTAGTACAGTCATTCTCCTTGGATTCTTTTACTTGTTACCGACCCAAATCAAATTCAGTAAAACGCAATTTAAAATTTAATAATGTAAATGCAGTACAATAAAGAGGGGTTCAGTTTAACATTGAACCAAGTCCACTAACCCTACTTCTCAGATAAAAATTTTAAGTGTTATAAATAAATGAATGAACACTAATAAAACATGTTTTAACCAAACTGCCTTTGAATAGGGTCCAACATAAATGCTTCAACGGTCAGTTTATTTAAAATTAGAATATATTTTTCCCTAAGGATGGTCTTTACGACAAAATGCTGGACTTGGTTTACTTATGCACCGAAGTTTTTTGTTGTGAAAATCAAACCTAGTCCTGTGTTTTATTCAAACATATGCATATGTCAAACAACTCAAAAATAATGGTTGATTTTTCTTAGTGTATTGTTTTGTGTTTCTTATTTCTAGAGTCGGTCTAAGAAGAAGTATAAAAGAATATGTTTAAGACAATAATATTTATATTTTTTTTTCTTTAGATTTCAATTAATTTCAAATTAAACAAATATATCCAACGATTTATATTCATGACAGCTTTCACTTCTGCAATGAACCAACACAGGTTTCTTTAAAATCTTCGAGAAAGACTCACTTTATTATAATTTTAACATCTAAATAAATAAAAATGTTCGTTTGTTCAAAGTCTAAAATCTCCGAAACTTCTTCACCGATTGCTTTGAAGTTTTGACACAACATTGCATTCGAATCCACGAGTTATTTATACACTTTTTGAAAAACAGCGCCCTCTGTTGGATATAAAAATAACACAAACTATACCAACTATTTCATGGCAATGGGAGTGCCATAATAAATAATAATGAAATATGTTTAGTGTTGGTACGGTAATCAGCTGTTTGCTCTAATATTTACATCATCAGCTGATTTCAAAATTTTAAACAATTATTAGTATTTCTGTCTACGTGTAGACATGAGCCTTGCTGGTTCTTTTAACCTTTATTATAACTGCTGTTATTAAATAATTATATTTGGACCTTTAACTTTATTTACAATCTTAGCTTTGAGGTTATTATTATAAGCTACCTTTATTATTAAAAAAAACATAATGTATGTGTATAGAAGGTTCCAACGGGGTTGGCGGGCGGAGCACGCATGGTCTCCCCTAGTCTGTAATAAAAAAACTAATTTGTATTAAAAGTTTAACATCATTTTAGGTTAGGCCTATAACGAACCAACACATTTCTTGAATTCACTTACATTCATTACAATAGCAACCGAGTTAGAAAAGTTTAGAAATTTTCAAGAAATGAGAAAGCACTATTTCCATTTTAGAGGTCGTTAATGTAACACAGCTTACACAATTTGGATGTGCAATGTCCATTTCATCGCTGTGACTAAACACATACAGCTGTTGAATCTTTGAATTGACCACTGCCTATTTAATTTCGTCGTTTTCATCTTCTTTTACGTTCAGCTAGTACATTGTACTTCTGGTTTTATAGTAATAGTAGGTGTGTAAAACAACGAAGAAGAAATCATTGACAAAATCAAAAGCGTCTTATTTTAAACCGCGTATCGCGAATTCATAATATTTTACCTCATCTAAAAAGAGCTCGCTATGCCTAAAATAAGTTTTCACTTGGACGTCGTTGTACTGAAAATGAGTAATTTTATACACTCACTCAGAACATTAAGGATCTGCTCCAGTAAACGAGAGAGCAACCGGAAACGCAACCGCTTCTCACTGTATCCCTATCTAAACAGTGCAATTTCTTGCAGCTGAACGCTTTGACATTGCCTCATTTCAAACCATTTTATAAGTATGTTTTGTAATTAATTGAGTGTTGAAAAAAAAACTGAATATTCTTTATAAAATTTCGGATCCGGCTTGCAAATTATTTTTCATTAATAATTTTTTATTGTGTTAGGGAAAAAATTCAAACTTTGTACTTACAAAATGTCAATTACATAACAAATCAAAAACATTTAAAACAATGTAAATTGCAAGACGGATGCATATTGTAACTGTGCTTAAAATGAGACCTTGCAAACAATTTTATGATAAAAAGTAAACGAAATAAATGGTTTGAAATTTAACATTGCTCTTATGGGATAAAAATCCAAGATGGCTGCCAATACAGCAGAATCTTAATAAATAAAAATAATCTTATGCTACAATTATTTTGGTAAATAAAACTAATGATTCATTATAATTAACTTTAGTTTGTATGATCTTCTTACATGTTTGTATTTTGTACACACAAAATGAATTCATAAAAAGTAAAAGTTCATTGCGTCTTTTCTTCAATTCTTTTACCAGCCTTAACGGCAACATACACACATAACACATAATTTTAATCTTTCAATTGCCGTTTATTATTAGTTGTTGTTTTATACAAGTATTTACTGTTTCCATACGTTTAATATTATTATAATAAAGGTGTAGAATTAATTATAACATCAAAACTGAGATGGTAAACACAGTTGAATGAATTCATTGAAAATAAATTCAATAAACATATGAACATATGCAAAATACATACAATAATTTTAGATTAGGCATAGACTTAAAATTACTGAATATATATTAGAAAGGTTAATTACCTTGTATTTCCGTCTGACAATCCAATGTTTTTTTCTTCCTGCTTAGGATGACTAGTTTCGACGGTTAAACCGTCATCGTCGGATCCTTGTCCATCATGAAATACAAGGTGATTAACCTTTCTAATATATTCATTGAATTAACAATCCAGGAGGCTACACATAAATATATTATGTCTAAATTAAAATTACTTTCCAGGCCTAACCTAAAATTTCAGCGCTTGACGATAATATCTGAACTACGCCGGACGGAACCGATCGTCTCTTTAAATTTAAATTGATGAACCGAAACACATGTTTCTCGAATGTATTTACATTCATTGCCATAGCAACCAATTTGGTAACGCTTTTTTCGTTACTGTATTTCAAATTTTGTCATTTCCATAGCAACCAATTAATAACGCTTTTTTTCGTTACGCATTACATTTTCTATCTGAATACACAATGCATTGCGTGCTTCGCACGCCAACCCTCGTATTGGTAGAATTTACAATACACATAGCATTGCGCGTTGCGCACGCCAACTCCCGTATTTTCATTACACAGAGCATTGCGTGCTTCGCACGCCCACCCCCATATTGGAGTATTTTCAATGTACAATGCATTGCGTGCTTCGCACACCAACCTCCGTGTTGGGGGTATTTTTAATACGCAATGCACTGCGTGCTTTTCACGTCAACCCCCGTATTAGGAGAATTTTCAATACACAGAGCATTGCGTGTTGCGCACGCCAACTCCCTACCGGAACCTGCGTTATTTTTGAACGTCTTAATGGGGTCATCTTTATTGCTTGAAATTGCAGTCACTAATTCAGTAAAAATAACCAACTATTTATTAAAAGTATAGTAAAACTCGACGGAAACACGCAATACGATAATTATAAAATTTTAGTAAACACTGAACACATTAGTGGTCGAAACAAAAAGTAATTATTGCGATGTGATTGGCAATACAAGTGTAATTTTCTAAATTAGGACATTATTTATGTCGCATCAACCACAACGTACAGTTGATTTATTGTATTGTATTGTATTGCATTGCGTTCAATGTGGTTTAGGCGACGACGTTGTATACTACTTCCCTTGACAAATAAGGATGAACCTATTTGGTGAAATGTTGTTGTCCGTATTACGCAGAAATACCTTTACGTAATCAAGTAACCGAAATCTGGTTATAACAAACAAAAACTGTGTCTTGTGCCAAATGCAAATAAAACAATATACAAATAATTCGACCACGCAGCTGAACCGCTGATGTGAGTTGAGCGTATTTACAAAATTAAGTTTATAGGCCTATGTTTTAGAGTTTCAACCATCAGTTTGGGAAATAGGTGTATTCACGATGGTGCTGAATAGCTGCAAAATGGCTGCAATTGTTAGGTTAGGCTTAGACTGATGAACCAACACATGTATTTACATTTATTACCGTAGCAACCAATTGAATAAAATAACAGATAAAATAGCACTTTGATCCAACATTTACATTTATTTCAAACTTTGAAGCAATTATTTTTGTATTTCTAACTTTTAGGTTAGGTTTTTCATTATTATTTATACCTGAGCCCTGCTGGTTCTTTTAACCTTTATTGTAACTGTTGCTATAAAATATACGAAATAATTTGATTTTGGTCATTTAACATTATATACGATCTTAACTTTGGGGTCATTGTTAATCCTACAAGTTTATTAACAGCTGATTTCAAACTTTGAAGCAATAATTATTTCTATTTCTAACTTTTTTATTAAAGTGTAGACCTGAGCCTTGCTGGTTCTTTTAACCTTTATTATAGCTACTGTTATAAAACATACAAAATAATTTGATTTGAACGTTTAACATTATTCACCATCTTATCTTTGGGGTTATTATTAATCCTACACCTTTATTGTAAAGAAAACATAACATGGTTATGTGTATAGACGGTTCGAACGGGGTTGGCGTTCGGAGCACGCAGGGGTTTCCCCTAGTATTTAATTTTATAAATTGAAAATCGTCTCTCTTCTACATAAGCAATAAAATTTACTATATGTTAATTATTTTTTACAACCAACAATTTAGCTGAGGTTAGAAAAATAAACAAAAAAACAAAATAAACGAAAATGGCTTACTATATCATAATTCAAACATCTATAACCAAGCCAACTAGATCCTTTACTAGGCCTATGTGACCACTTAGACATACTGCTTTACCGTATTATATTTTGCATTTATTTTATGACTTAAAAATTGCCCCACTTCTGCTAAAAAATAAAAAATTCTCTGTCCCAATCAAACGTCATTTCTGTGAAAACATCTCGGTATACAATAATCTGTTTGCATTTGCTTCGCCGCTGGGGTTGGCGAGTCAAGCGAGCAGTGTTAGGAACCTTCTAGTATAACACAAATTTAATAATATTGTGTTACCATAATACTACATTGAATTAATAATATTGTTATAAATATTTACACGTTTCGCTGCTTAAAAGTGAAAGATAAACATTTCAAACTATTTAATCAGAATGTTTACCTCTGCAGCAATAAACTATTCCAAGTGTTCTGTTTGCTTGACTCTTCTAACATCGTTATATAGGCACACGTTTAGTATTGAAAAGAAAATTGGACATAAATATTTAAACGGTAGTTCTATACGACCTACCAAAATGTATCTGCCTTAGGTAAGCAGTTAAATCAATTAGCGAATTTCCATACGAAAGAAGAGCTATCGCAGTGACCCTAATGGAGAGACCCAAGGTAGGGAGTAGCAAATGAGCACCGATAATGGTCCCCAGAACACGTTCTCCGTTGTCATTAAATATGTCATATTTATATTTATATTTACAGATGGAAATATATGCGAAGAAGCGGGTCGCACAGGCAGGCGATTATTTGTGGAAGAGGAAAGACAGGTATGTTATGTGTGGCGGGGTGGGGGGCGTGACTGTTGCCAGTACTCTACTACCCAGTCTGTTTTTACGGCTTGACGCATGGCTTACTGTATCACTGATTTTCTACTAGTAGAACAATTCTGACGCACATCCATTTATATTAGTACAGAGTAAAAACAGAGTAAAAATAAGTAATTGCAATTGTTTCCTTATCGCATAAATAAACGCGGGCCGTCAACACTGCAATGTTTTTAGGAACGGTAGTGTACTAGACAACGCGACGAACCTGTGTTACCGACTGACTCGCTACACTGACCTACACGCTGTTAGCGCATGCGCATGTGCCGTCCCTGCTTCTGCGCATACAGCCAGCCGCTTCATCACGTATATTTCCATCTGCACATGTAAGTATGTGTTCGCACTCTAGCGGCAGCAGTTTGGGTTCATTTTGGTCCATATTTGGTGCACACGTTGGTTGTCGCTCAGACGAGTTCATTATCCCAAAATATCCATCAATCGAAAGTACGTTTTTAGATCGGAGTACCTATTATTTAGATTTTTCGTACAAGAGTTAAACTGTTTAGGGTTTCGTATACAAATAATGTAGGACATTATTCTGCACATTTTGTTTTTTTAAACGACCTTGTAGCTCGCTTGGTTCCTCCGAAATCGATCAAAACGTAAAATACCATAAACGTACCCGGTTCAAATCCACGTGGGGGACCGACGGATGAGTTTGTACTCTGCGAGCGAAGTGAAGTCGAGATGTCCTCTGCGAGTGTGCTAGTTGCAAACAAATTCCGCTAATATATTTCGTACACAGTTCCTTCGTGAGTAGATCAATTTTTAAAATAGTTGGTTAAAACCATAACGGATATAATCTTAATTTATGAAATTCGCTCAACTCACGTCAGCAGTTTAGCTGCGTGTCGAATTATTTCTGTATTTCTGCGCAATATCTTTCTACTGGTCTAAATGTGGTACGTTTCTAAGTATTAAACATGTAATTTAAACGGTTAAAATTATAACTGGAGCATGTCCACTTTCTGGTAGGGCTAACGACACACTGCTTGTTGCCCCCTCCCCCTGCAGCTTCTCACTACCTGTACTTTCTATGATTTGTTGGATGGGACATTATAGAATATTCCGCATTGTATTCCAAGTTTCGCGAGCCTAATGTATATTACGTTCTAGCTATGAAAGGGAGTGAGAAGTGGTCATTTTATAGTAGCTTCAAAACACAATTGAAATTACATGGGCTGTGCTTGCTGGTGCTAAACCCAAACATACAATAAGATAGAAGATTCATTCAGTGTATTCTATGCATACAAATCAGTCTATTTGTTTACATTATTTATTAATGAGGTTATATTTTGTGTTTTAATTTTAATAAGGTAGTATCTATATATACAAAAACCAAATACAACTCACTGACTCATCACGATTTCTCAAAAACTGCTGAACAGATTGGAACGAAATTTGGTATGTAGCTTCCTCTAGGGCCATAAGTGCTCGCTAAGGTTTTAAACATTTTCGAAATTTTAGGGGTGTTTGGGGGGGGGGTCAAAGTTATTAAATCACAATTTCTCCAAAACTACCAAACGGATTGGAATGAAATGTGGTATGTAGCTTCCTCTAGGACCATAGGTGCTCTTTAAGAAAGGTTTCAAAAACTTCGAAATTTTAGGAGGGGTTTGGGGGTGTCAAAGTTACTAAATCACGACTTCTCCAAAACTACCTAGCGGATTGGAATGAAATTTGGTATGTAGGTTCCTCTAGGGCCATAGGTGCTCACTATCCACAATTTTAGGGGGGTTTGGTGGGTCAAAGGTATTAAAAATCCCCATAAGAAATGCATAGTATAATATATTTATTGATATATATTTTTTGTTCATATACATTTAACTTTGATTTGTCTATCCGTGCAAAGCCGGATCGGGCCAGCTAGTATTCTTATAAGTAAAAATAAAATAAAAAGTTCCTATAAATATAGCACTGAAAACGCTTCATTTTCCATTTATTTTCCATTTTGTTTTTTACAAAAAAAAACTTAAAACTTTGGAAGCAGATAGGATATTAAGTTCAAAAACTGTTTCTTGTATAAATACAGGTGAATCACGACTTAAATTGTGACTTAAATTCTTCTGCAGGAAGACATTTTTTAGAACAAAATTAGCAACAAAAACCAATATTATAATTTGTTTACCATATTCAGTGTAACATAACCTTGACTCAGACTCTTTTACCAAAATAAAAGTTAAAATCACTTTAGTGAATCATAACCAGAACAATATATTACGTCTGGTAAACCAATTAGTAAAATAAATTATAGACTGTTGTGGGAAATTGCGTCTCAGCTCGGGTTCGTAATTTAATCCTTTCTCAGAGCTTAGTTATTTCGTTTTGATTGAATTGTGAAAGTAAAGGAACTCTGAGAACAACGGAAATGTTTCCGCGGCGCAAAGTTTTGATTGCGTGCATCGTTACAAAATTCTCTACACCCATATCCAAACATCATACGGACCAAGTTAGGAAAACCACTTTACAAATTAATATCCACTAAATGTGTTTTTTTCTGAAACTGAACCAACACTACATATATATACAGAAACATATACCTGTAATAGCTGACGGCGTTGCCCGTGGTGGTTGGTAGTTTCAGTCTTTTTAACGTAATTGTATTCTTTTTAAGTGTTCAGTCAGTGAGTGGTATTTGGCTTTTGTATATATAGATCTTAAATAATAAAAGCACTATTAAAAAAGTTTGATAATAATAAAAGATCTGAAATTATGATTTTAGTAACTTTGATCCCCCCCCCCAAACCCCCCCTAAAATTTCGAAATTTTTCATACCCTTTCGTAGTGAGTACCTATGGCCCTAGAGGAAGCTACATACCAAATTTCATTCCAATCCGTTTTGTAGTATTGAATAAATCGTGATTTAATAACTTTGATCCCCCCAAAACCCACCCCCTAAAATTTCAAAATTTTTAAACCCTTTCTTAGCGAGCGCCTATGGCCATAGAGGAAGCTTCATACCAAATTTAATTCCAATCTGTTTCGGTAATTTTGAAGAAATCGTGATTTAGAAATTTTTACCCCCCAAACCCCCCTAAAATTTCCAATTTTTTAAAACCCTTATTTAGTGAACACTTATGGTCCTAGAGGAAGCTACATACCAAATTTAATTTCAATCCGTTCGGTAGTTTTGAAGAAATCGTTTTTTAATAACTTTGATCCCTCCAAACCAACCTAAAATTTTGAATTTTTTCAAACCCTTTCTTAGTGAGCACCTATGGCCCTAGAGGAAGCTACATACCAAATTTTGTTCCAATCAGTTCAGTGGTTTTGGAGAATTTGTGATTTAGAAACTTTAACCCCCAAACCCCCCGTAAGATTTCAAATTTGTTGAAACCATTTCTTATCAGCACCTAGGGTCATAGAGGAAGCTACATACCAAATTTCATTCCAATCCGTTCGGTGGTTTTTTGAGAAATCGTGGGTCAGTGAGTGACTGGTATTTCGCTTTTATATATTATATAGATACAGAGTGTTCATAAAGTCCCTTTAACCCCTTTATTATTTTTGTAACTGAAAATAGGTTAACAAAACTTTGTATATGCATTTTGTCCCATAACAGGACCAATTGTTAGACATATCTGAACCTATGATTTTGAGGGCTTGAGTGAGTAGGGTGTTCGCAATTTCAAATGGAAAGGTAGGTAATGTAATACACCATTGAAAAGTTTATTAAAAGAGAAACAGAAAGGCGCAAACCAGAGGTTTGTAGCTTGCTTCGTTTCAAAGCAATGTACAATCAAAGTTCTGGGAAATGATATTTTATCATAACATCAAAGCAGGTTATTAATTTGTTAATATAGGAATGAGTAAGTTGTAAGTTGAAGTAAAATGTAACAAATTTTAAAATAAACGGTACCAGGAACTGACACATACTTTCTCACAAACACGTTCAAATTATTAAACAGATTCACTGTGACTTCATAATTAATTGTAGGTCGGGTAGGAGAGGTGATATTAAAGTAGGAGGTAACTAATAAATATTATTATTATCTAGAGAGAAAGCTATTCGATCGATTTCCAACAAATTTGCGTCAAACACGTCAATTAGGCCTGTATAGATGCACGAAAAAAGTTTTTAAAAGCAACCCCCTTTATGGCCGAAAACCCCCAAAAATCAGTTATTATTATTATTAGCTAAAGGAGAATGTTTAGAAAGAGCGGATTTTTGCATATGTTAGGGTACATTAAAGGCTACAAATAAGCCAAATTTTATCAAAATCGTTAAAGCCGTTTTTTTTATAAAAAAAATAATAACTGTGGTTTTTTGCAAAAAGAAGGGGTTGTTTTTCAAAAAATTTCAAAACCGTTTTTCGTGCATCTATACAAGCCTACTTGACATGTCCGGTGCAAATTTGTTTGAAATCGATCGAATAGCTTTCGCTCTAGCTTTGTATACATTCAGACATACAAACAGACATTTTGTAAAAACCATTTTTTTGGACTCAGGGGGTCCCAAAACAGATATTTCCGAAAAAATCTTAACATCAATTTTTTTGTGACCACTATACTTTCTCTGTACTATTAAAGTGAGAAAGTAAAATTGAAACTGTAAATAAATGTAGTACAGTACCGCTAATAATTTATCTGAGTTTCTATGTGTACTTGAAAAACTTTGGGGGAAACTTGTAAATGGAACCGGGAACACAACCCTAGATCTTAGCTCCTGCCTTTCTCTATTGTATGCGTAAAGGATAAGCACCACTTGTCATGCACTGATAGGATAGCACTCAGTTTTGCCTTTTTACGAAGACAAGGTTGAAATGTTTTTTTACGGACAAGAACATGCTTTGGTGTTATAATAACAATACAATTTTCCAGAACTTTAGTTGTGCATTACTTTGATTTAAAGCTCGTTAAATTTAATTTATTTTTTACTGTTGTTGGTTGTTATATTGAGTTACATTTCAATAAAAGATTATCTCTAATTTAGATTTCTGTAGGTCTAGCGGTTCAGGAAAATTCATTGCAAATCTAATATCGATTGGTCTCTATTTCAACATATAATTAGTACCTGAGGTCAATTTCCAATCCCCATCAAATAGCTCTTTGTATTGAAGAGGGTTTAATTGGTTCTTGATAGCATCGGTTCCAAATCCACAAACAACTGAATCTATTCGTCCTTTCCATAAACTAATTAATTTCAAGTCCAATTTTGAAATTTAAATATAATTAAACGGTTAAACAAAATGATTTATGTTCACTGATAGATAACGATAAAGATGACCTTTATATTAATCACAGAAACGCACATATATATACTAATATTATAAAGAGCTAAAATTTGTTTGTATGTATGTAAGAGGTAATCTCAGGAACTACTGAACCGATTGAAAAACTAGTTTTTTCTAATAAAAAGATACACTATCCCTGGAGTAACATAGGCTAGAATTAATTTTGATTTAAGGGTTGATATAACCCCTAAAACAAACAAATATTAATTGTTATAATTTCCTTAAAGCGAGAGAGCCGATATTTTTTACATTTATTTCTTACAAGATACGTAGAAAAGGAAAACTGGATTTGCATTTTGTCGTGTGCCGTTATTATTATTTTGTACTTTTAGATTTCAAATTTAAATGGGACAAGATAAAAACAATGTTAAAATTTCAGATCAATATAAACAACGATTTATATTCATGGTAGCTTTCATTTCTATAAATTTTTGTACTATTTTATAAAATAAAGCCTACACTTAACACCAATAAGCAGATTGCAATAAATGGATTATTTATATGTGATATTTTCAAGCAGAAAGTCAATAAAGTATAAACAGCAAAGATAAATGCTTCACCTCATAAAACAACTTTTCATGTAACTGCAGACTGCAGAGGGTTGATTACATTGGTGTTCGCTGGGGAATATTTTAAACTCTGTAACAAAACGTATTTTAGTAAAATGCAGCGTCCAAGGAGCTTAATGTTTGTACTTTCGCAGTTATACATACTGCACGCGAAAATGTACAGTGCCGTTTTATTTATAAGGTTTTTACTTCGGCTCGCATTAAAATGCCATAGTATTGAAATCTTGCGAAAAAACTAAACATTTTACCCCCACTTCTTATGACTTTTCTCGACGTTTTCGAGGTCTCTGAACACGATAAAGCAATACAAAATGTTTTGTCAGTGTATCTGTATGCGTGTCTGTCTGTCTGTGGACACGATATATTCACTCACAGACGTCGTAGAAAACTTCTGGTGGTGCCAAAATATTCGTAATTTTATCGCGGAGAGTTGAAAAGCTTTTGAGCTTTCTAGCGTGACAGCATCGTGACATGCGTGACAAAAACGTCTCATTTTTTAGTATTTAAAAAAACAGGAGCCGAAGTCTCGAAAAAGGGTTCCATCTTTTCATCTTGTTTATGATTGTATTAGTGGGTTAGGCTTATTTTACCTGATATTTATTTTATTAATTTACTAGTGGACCCAGCAATGCTTTGCTATAGCTTGATTTTAGTTTATAAATTTATTTATATAGATTAAACTAACAAACACAATTTAGTGGGTGTATTTAAAAGAACACACACTTTGAAGTGAGTTATGGTTAAAACAAAATTCTTATGATGATGACAGGTAGTAGAGCACGTATTAAACATACTTTTGTTTAATGTTAATGCAATTCATTTTAAATCGCTATCTAATTATGTATCCAACTTAAATAATTTATTATTATTTAATTTTAAGTGTAGTTATATCACTTTAGAATAACATTACCCTAATTTAGCTTCATAGCCTGTAGGAAGTTAGTTCAACAATTTGTTATTGTATAGGGGTTGGTATCCCATTTAACTCTCTTTGATTTTATTGACCATATTCTCTAAACAATCCCACTAATTTTTGTACTGTGTAAATTGTAAAATTTTGGTGAAATTAGTTGCGTAGGTTTTGAGCATATATCTATATACAAGTGAGTTTATTTATAAATTACTATTTAATTTCAATGGTAGTTATCCCATTTCATCCCTTTGACTCCAGTAATTGAATTTTAAACGGGTTTTTTATAGCTTCTAGGAAGTTAATTCAATATATATTTATATTTATAGGGGTAGTTAATTTTAATCTCTTTGATTCTAGTGACCATATTCTCTACAGTCCTGGTACTAATATGTGTAAATTGTGAATTTTTCAGTGAAACCTCCATCCAATTGTTTTCATAATCACGCCATCCGATAGTGAATTTAAATTGCACAAAAACGTATCTAGGACATTGTTTGTTCAAATGTACGGTTTATGGGAAATTCGTGCTTGAAATTTTCAAACACTTGATTGGATATAATAGTGTTTTCTTCAAACTCTTAATTGAAATACATAGATTAAACTTTGTGCCAAGTTTGAACCAAATCGGTTGAACCGTTTTCTATGTATGATTTGTTTTGTAAAAGGAACAAAATGGCCAGTATATGGAAAACGAAACTTTTTTGGAAAACAATTTATTCTTGATTTTCTCTTTACTTTGACAAATAGAACCAATTCCCGAAGTTTGGCACTTCACTTACGGTACACCCTGTATATTCACTGTTAGAAAATAATTCATTTGCACAATATTTTATAAAACGTGCAAAATTATATTATTTTAGAATTATAATGTTAGTCAATCAAGTACACATAATAAAAGAAGAATGCATTAGCTAATTGCTAGTCTACGACATGGGGTTTATAATTAGTGGAACAAAAAATTTCTAGGTCATAAATCATAAAATAATAGAATCCCTTCTCTATTCGTCAACTTTTTGATTCAAAAGGACAAACCCCAGTTGTTAATCAAAAGTAATTTATACTTTAAAAATAAAATGCAAAACTGCATCTTTAACACATTCAAATGAACAGACTATAATATTTTATAAAACATGCTGTATTATATTAGCTTAAAATTATAATGTTATTCAATAAAGTACACGTAATAAAAGAAGAATTCATTGGCTAATTGCTAGTCTATTACATGGGGTTTAGGACTGGTTGAACATACAAGTTTCTAGGTCATAAATCATAAAATAAAGATTCCCTCCCATTTCTCAAACTTTTTGACTCAGACAGACAAAACCCAGGGATTAATCAAAAGACATTTTTATACTTAAAAATAAAATGCAAATCTACGTTTTTAACACATTGAATTTTACACACAGAATATAACTAGTGAAAAGATAGAACACTTTTTCGAGACTTCGGCTCGTCCGGACACAGCACACGAATTGAAAGAAAATTAAAGTTAAAAATAACTTTTTATTTGCTACATTTGGTTAAAAAATAAGTACCCAAAAACGTATAAAACGTTACCCCACACTGTATTTTAAAAATTTTGATCCCAAAGCGTGACTTCGACGCGCTACGACTTTGTAACTGTCGAAATCGGGTTTCCCGTACCCAAAAACATTAAAACGTTAAACCGCACAGAACTTTCAAAATCTTGACCCAACATTTTCAAAATTTTGTCCAAAAACGTGACCACGACGTGCTACGACTTTTTAATTCTCAAAATTGTTTTTTCCCACACTGTATTTCTTTTATTTTGACCCAATATTTTCAAAATGTCGACCCAAAAACGTGACCCCGAAAAGCTACGACTTTTAACCCTCAAAATTAGGTACAAATTAGAGCGTTTAATTTCTAAATTCAGTACAACATTTAATCTAAAAGTTTTCAACTTAGACTGGCCGCCATTTTCGATAGGGTTAATATAGAGAACTCTAATTTGTGCCATTTGTCTTCATTTATCAAGCTCTTTAAAATCTCTTGATGAGGTTTTGTAGTTAAGATTTTTGAATTACCCTTTCAACCCCTCATTTTGGTGTAAGGGGTGAAATGGTCGATTACACCAAAATGCACCTCCCTGTGTCATATAGAGATACAATGAAGCTCATTTATTTATTTATACTTGTACCAAAGTTAAGGGGGAGTGGGACGTTTTGGACACCCGGTATATTACTTCCCTTTGAACTTTTTTAGTATTCTTATTGTATTTATAAACTAGGCTATTATTGGTTTTTACTACTTAAATTTATTAACTGAAAAAAATTTATTCATATATAACGCTTGAAATTACTAAACAAATAAAAGAGCACTGTGGCAACAAAATCACACTGATTTAAATAAAAACCCGAACCACAAAACAAGGAGCAAAAACTATAACTAAACAACTAAATTGTAAGTTAAGTTTAATACCTTACCCTTATGTACTCGTAGTAGTGTTAAAACCCTCTGAGGATGATGACCATGTCATTGAAATGTACATAAGGGTAAGGTATTAAACTTAACTTACAATTTAGTTGTT
>JAGFPH010003282.1:94129-111087 GCA_018207615.1 Philaenus spumarius | reverse complement strand
GTGAGTCAGTGAGTGAGTAAGTGGTATTTCACTTTTATATATATAGATTAAACCTTTTATCCTAAATTCAAACCCACGAATTGCGAGCAATATTTCAAAATTGTTTTTGTAAAGAGCGAATTTACTCATTTTATGTATTTAGGACGATTCAAAAATTATCGTACAAAATTGTTTACATGATTAAACATACAAAAATAAATAAAATGTTCATATAGGCCCGAACATTCTTTGTTTACAAGCAATCCGCCACATTGTTGCTTTTTTTTACAAAATACTTGTTATTTTTGGAAGTAGAAAATATATTGAGCTCAAACTTTGTATGCCTAGTTGTTACGTATACCTGAAGGCGTTTCAATCAGTACAGCAGCTTTGTTCGGTATAAAAAAAACTTTTTAACAAAAATTTTAATATCGACAGAATGTTGGATATTTTATAACAGTCATGTTGATAAAATTTAGGAAGAATATTTGAACGATAATCGCTTAAAATCTACCCACATGATTTCGTGAAATCGTATCAGCGATTCTTCAGATAAAAAGAGATATTACAGACGAAACGGTAACTTTGTGGTTTGAAGAAATCGAGATGAGTTTGAGAAACTGTTGCCAAATCCAGCTCCATAATTCTTCTATTTGACAGAGATGGATACTTGTTGGCGGGTGTAACCAGGCACTAACTTTTCACTATAATAAATTGTTCCTCTGTGGTATAAATATCTACGTTATGATGCATTGACAGATAAATAACCGAGAGATGTTAATATCCACTTCTATTAGAGTTGGTGGTTCGTTTGAAGTATTATTTTCAAATGCAAGTTATGTTTTTACATGTTACATTCTCTTAGGGTGGTTATTAAATTGCTCTTCTTTGAAAACAGCCAATAAGTACACCAATAAAATGCATACAAATACAGTTTTAACTGTGTTCACCCAAGAATTTAACTTTGTATTTAATTTATTTATTAATAAATCAAATATATTTTGGTGCAGTCGAAGCTTTAAATTCCCTTTAACCGTTCAAAACAACAACATAAATACATGCCATACATAGGCACATAAAAAAGAGAATTCAATGACACATCTATGCTAATATTATAAAGAGGTAATGTTTGTTTGTTTGTATGTAGGGGTTAATCTCTGGTACCACTGAACCGATTGAAAAAATAGTTTTACTAATAAAAAGCTACACTATCCCTGAGTAACATAGGCTATAATTCTTTTCGATAAAATCCTTTTTTTATTTCAATATTTGTAAATTTAGTCGGAAAAAATTCTTAGGTTAGGCCTAGAATGATAAACCAACATTTATTACATTTATTACCACCGCCTGTGGTATTTACATTTATTACCACAGCAATTGAATAAAAATAACAGATAATATAGCTGTTAGCTCCAATATTTCCATTAACTGCTGATTTCAAAATTTGAAACAATAATTTTTGTATTTCTAGCTTTTAGGTTAGGGTTTTAAAGTGTAGACCTGAGCCTTGCTGGTTTTTTTAACCATTATTGTAACTGCTGTTATAAAATATACGAAATAATTTAATTTGAAAATTTAACATCATTTACCATCTTAGTTTTGAGGTTATTATTAATCCTACACCTTTATTATAAATAAAACATAACATAAGTTTTTAGAAGGTTCCATTGGGGGTTGGCGTGCGGAGCACGCAGGGGTCTCCCCTAGTGAGCAATAAAGACAAAGGAAAACATAAACAAATAAGAAGTAGGATATAAATAGAAGGCATAAAAGGCAAACTTAAAATGACCTTTACATTTTAATAATAATTCGTCCACGCCACTGAACCGTTGACATGAGTTGAGGGAATTTCCAAAATAATTGAGTTTATAGCCTACGTTTTAGGATTTCAACCAACTATTTTTGAAATTTATCTACTCACCAAGGCGCTTAACAGTGGGTACGAAATATATTAGTATAATTTGTTTGCACCTAAGCCTCCAGCTTCGACTCAAGTGCTCCTTCGTCCAACTCGCAGAGGAACGACCTCGATGCTTCGGATTGGAAGATGCCCCAGCGTTTAAATCCCCCGTATTTTAACCGGTTGCTTTTACGGTATTTCGATGATTTCGGGTGAATCAAGTGAACTTATAGGTCGTGTAAAAGCACAAAATGTGCAGAATAACATCGTACGTTAATTTCTTTAAAGAAAACCTCAAAACAAAAATCTTAAGACATACTTATTTTCGGTCAAAAAACCCTTCGTTTTGTTTTTTAATTTTTTTGAACTCGTCCGAGCGACGTAGACAATCCGGCAATTTGGTAGACAACCAACGTGTGTGCCAAATTTGGACGAAATCGGACTTAAAGTGCGGCCGTTAGTAACATATTTAATAACACCCCAAAACCTGTTCTAGGGTTCATGATCGGTGCTCATTTACTACTTTCATAAGGATACCTCTACAAAGCTTGTCTTTCCTTCAGTGCCATAATAATACAAGCATTATATAATGTTTAAATCGTCTCAGAGGGAGTGTTGATCTTGAAATGTTGATCTTGGATACCCTTTGGCTCGCGACATCCAATTTTTCATATGTTCCAAAAATTCTAACCATTATCTGTTATGTATGTTCATAAAATCCCAGACTAAATTCAGCACATTTTCAGTGTTTCGTAAAAAAATATGTAGCCTATTAAATTTATTTACTGATGAATTTTGATGTTTTTTTATTTTTATTTTGTTTGGAATGAAAGGTTCTATAAGGTAGTATATTTTAAAAATAAGTGTAAATGCATGTTAGATATGAAATGTTTTAAATTGTTACTTACCAAAAAATAAAATTCTAAATTTGTTTACTTTATCCTTGAACATGTCACAGCAAAAAAATATCTTGAACAATTTTGTGCACATAACATAATTTTAAACTTAAAAATGAACAAAACCCAAAATGTCATTACATTATATTAAAAAAGTTAAGTTTTTTTGTAAATTACTACGTAAGCAGTTCTGCGGTTAACTTAGTTGTATATAGTCATAGGAATGGTACATAGCAAAACAAAAAAAAATAACACGTTCTACTAATAATGTTTGAATAATTGTGTTGTCACTAAAAGGTGAACGCATTCGCTTTATAATTCACAGTAAAAATAAAAAAAAGGTAAAAAATCACGTACCACAACACACAAGTAAAACTATTTACATCTGACAGATGACAAAAGCACAGCCACGTCTAACACAATTATCTTCGTCGAAATAAATATATAGAGGTAATTTATAACGTAAGTAAAGATCATAGAGATAAATAGAACAGTCCTTTCTGATTCCATTGATATATATATATATATATATAATAAACACAGATTCACTAATGATTTGTATTCTATATAATTTTTTTCTGAACGTCCGAAAATTCGGACGTTGGGATTTAACGCACATGCATGAAACGTCCGAAAAATTGGACGTCGGGATTCAACAGACATACTTACTACGTCCAGAAATCGGACGTCGGGAGCCAAAGGGTTGAAATTATGTCAACTTTATTCTTTACTTAGCCTTTTTCACCAGTCAGAAGTAGGTATTGCACTATCGAATCATATTTTGCTCTTATTTTATACCTAAAAATTGCCTCACTTCTATAAAAATAAAAATTCTCTGTCCCAATCAATCGTCACTCCCGTGAAAAATCTAAGTATACAATGATTTGTTTGCATTTGCTTCGCCACTGGGGTAAGCGAGTCAAGCGAGCAGTGCTCGGAACCTTCTATTATAACACAAATTTAATAACATTGTAGTGCCATAATACTACATTGAATAAATAATATTGTTATAAATATTTACACATTTCGCTGCTTAAAAGTGAAAGATAAACATTTCCCACTATTTAATCAGAATGTTTACCTCTGCAGCAATAGACTATTCCATGTGTTCTGTTTGCTTGACTCTTCTAACATTGTTGTATACGCAGACGTTGAGTCTTGAAAAGAAAATTGGACATAAATATTTAAACGGTAGTTCAATACGACCTACCATATTGTATCTGACTTAGGTAAGCAGTTAAAACATATACTAAATTATTAGCGAATTTCAATAGAACCTAAGATCGGGAGTTGTTAATGAGCACTGATCATAGTCCCCGGAATTTGATTCGGATTTTCATTACGAATAGTAATATTATGTGTTCGTACTCTAGCGACCACATTTCACGCCCGATTTGGTCCAAATTTGGTACACACGTTGGTTTTCCAAGTCGCACCGAAAATATGCAACAATCGAGCGCTTTTCTTGACTGTAAATAAATTTGTTTTGATATTTTTCCTATTTCTATTTTATCTAAAAAAATAAAAATATGAGATTACTCCGCATAATATTTAGTTTTTTTTAACTCGACCTTATCTGGTCGCCCAAAATAAGTCAAAACATAAAATACCACACAAAAAAAAACGTAAAAGAAGAAGCGAGTAAAGTGAAGCAGCAATACGAGGCTGGAAGTTCGAGCGGAACAAAACGGCGCGTGAGCCTTGGATGCGCTGATGCGCAAACTAATTCTACTAATACCCTGTATAGACGTAGAAAATTGCTGCTGAAAATACAAAACTGCAGTTGGTACTATTTACTTTTGTTACTTTTGTTGCTATTTTGATACAATTTTAGCATTTCATAGGTTTTTTAGCTGATGCGTATTATCAGTCAAATACCAAGAAATTACGTTTTTAGTATTTTTGTCGATATATCGGCTTTCCTTTGACCTACAGAAATGACAAAAACAGCTTGTTGTCTGAAGTTAAAAAATAAAAACATTTTCTTTTTTTGTAAATTTCATGTAAAGTTAAAAGATATGCCACCTTAAAAATTTGTGAAAAAATTTTCAAAAATTCCACTATTTTGAAAATTATGAATATAAATTCTTTGTGTAATTTTTAGTACACTTGTAAATCTTAACATGCAAAATGCTTATTCCAAATTTGAACGCGATATCTCATCTATTTCTGGAGTTACAGTGATTTTTTGTAAAAAATACAAAATGGTGGAGTGTGACTAAACTCAGCCGAATTCGAAAAAAATGTTACTGAACATATTTTATTAATTTCAACGAATACAATGCGATTATGTATAGCCCGCTGCGGGTTTTATTGATACCCTGTAGTTTGGACTATCAGCTGCATGAGCAGCTATTCAGCGCTATCGTGTGTAGACCAATTTCCAAAATAGTTGAAACCCTACAACATATAAACTTAATTAGCGAATTTCCAGAGGAAAAATGAGCTATTGAGGTGGCACTTATGGTGAGACCCAAGGTCGGGAGTAGCAAATGAGCAACGATCATGGTCCCCAGAACACGTTTTGGGAATCATTAAAATTCATATATATAAGTATATATTTGTTCGCACTCTAGCGGTCCAATTGTAAGTCCGATTTGGTTCAAATTTGGTACACACGTTGGTTGTCTCTATGTCGCTCGGACGAGTTCGTTGGCCAAAAAAATCCAACAACCGGAAATACGTTTTTTGACCGGAAGTAACTATTTTTTGAGATTTTTACTACGAGAATGAAATTTTTTCGAGTTTTTTTCCAAAATCGAACAAAACGTAAAATACCATAAAAGTACCCGGTTCAAAGCCAAGTGGTGCAAACTCGCGAGGCCACTAGGAGGAAACAAATTCTACTAATATATTGCGTACACACAGACAGCTGTTCAACGCCTTCGTGAATAGACCTATTTCCCAAATTGTTGGTTAAGACCCTAAAACATAGGCATATAAACTTAATTTTGGAAATTTGCTCAACTCACGCCAATGATCCAGCTGCGTGGTCGAATTATTGTTATATTGCTATTTACCGTTTATTACATGTCTAAGTAACTCACAGACTACTGAGTGCAAATGAAGTGAGCGTGTTAGTTGTTTATTTACGCGTAGGAAACTCTGTTTAAATACAGTAATTAAAGTAACAAGTTTCCTTCATGGTAATGCAGAAATATTCTAGATTAGGTATAAAGCAGTACTGGCTAGAATACATCAAAGTATAAAGTAAGTAAAACACATTTAGCAAATAATTGTAAAGATCCCAAGTGTAAAGACTATTTAATTAGTAATCAATTTAGCAAACTTTTCAACCATTTTCGGAACTTTGATAAAGTATAAAACCTTCACTGAGTTTAGAAACTTTATATAATTAAAATTTAAGAAACAAGTTCAGCGAACCAGCTACGTTATACTGCCTTAAATGAGGTTTCTCGCCTTGAAGTGTTTAACCTGTCAACTTTGACTCATGTTGACAAAGTTGATATTAATAGCAAATAATTCGACGGCAGCTGAACCGCTGACGTGAGTTGAGCAAATTACCAAAATTCAGTTTATAGGCCTATGTTTTAGGGTTTCAACCAACAATTTGGGGAATAGGTCTATTCGCGACGGTGCTGAATAGCTGCAAAATGGTTCGCACGCCATTCCGCATATTGGGAGTATCGTCAACACACAAAACATTGCGTGCTTCGCACGCCAAACCCCGTATTGGGAGTATCTTCAATACGAAATGCATTGCGTCCTTCGCACGCCAACCCCATGATAGAATCCACCACATGGCTCTGAACCGGGTACCTCTATGGTATTTCACCTTTTGATCCATTTTGGGGGAACCAATCGAGCTATAAGGTCGCGTAAAAAAACAAAATGTGCAGAATAACCTCCTACATTTATATTTGTAGAAAAAACTCAAAAACAAATTCATTCTCGTGGGAAAAATCTAAAAAAATATTTACTTCCGGTCAAAAAACGTGCTTCCGATTGTTGGATTTTTTCGCTAACGAATTCTTACGAGCGACGTAGACAACCAACATGTGTACCAAATTTGAACTAAATCGGACTTAAATTACGGCCGCTAAAGTGCGAACACATATCTACATATGTAAAAGCCAAATACCACTCACTCACTCACTCACTCCCTCATCACGATTTCTCAAAAACTACTGAACGGATTGAAATAAAATTTGGTATGTAGCTTCCTCTAGGGCCATAGGTGCTCGCTAAGAAAGGGTATGACAAATTTCGAAATTTTAGGAGGGGTTTGGGAGGATCAAAGTAACTAAAATCATAATTTCAGATCTTTTATTATTATGACAATAGTGCTTTTATTATTTAAGATCTGTATATATAAAAGACAAATACCACTCACTGACTAAACACTTAAAAAGAATACAATTACGTTAAAAAGACTGAAAATAATAACCACCACGGGCAACGCCGTACGGGTCAGCTACATACATACATATATATATAAATATATACCTATAATATATGTGATTTTCAATGACACCCCAAAACGTACTTCCGGTTGTTGGATTTTTTTGGCTAACGAACTCGTCCGAGCGACATAGACAACCAACATGTGTACCAAATTTGGACAAAATCGGACTTAAAATGCTGCTGCTAGAGTGCGAACACATAATACATACATATATATATATATATGATTTTTAATGACACCCCAAAACGTGTTCTGGGAACCATGATCTGTGCTCATCTGCTACTCCCGATCTTGGGTCTTACCATAAGGGCCACTGCAATAGCTCATTTTTCCTATCTAAATTCGCTAACTAGCTGTTGTCGCACCTCGTTTTTATTATTATTATTTTTTATTTAATTTTTTATTCAAACCACTTAACTGTTAGCAAACAGTTTTAGTACGGAATTACAAGATGTGATCTCTAGTTACGTTTTTTCATAAAGTTAATTAAACCACAGCTTAGTTTAGTTTATATTACGGATAGGAAAACTTTAATTATTTCGTTAAACATCCTCCAAACTTGAATTCAACCTAAAGTTACCAAACCACTGGAATAAGATAAACTAAACACTCACCGAACAAGCTAACAGAAAACCTTTAACTGTATAAACAATAAAATACTTGAATACTACAATCTTTAAATAGAGGTCGTACAAATGTTTTGCGATTACGTAGGGAAATAACTTCAGTCCCATCTCTCCGATCCAAATATTTTAGTAATTTAAAAGTATTGATTGTAAAAGCTTTCAGATTGTAATGATTGCATTTTACTAGCGAATTTCCTAGGAAAGATGAGCTGCTGATGTAAGTCCAATGGAGTGAGACGCCAACCCCATTGGGACTTTCTACACACATACTCATGTTATTTTTTCTTTATAATAAAGGTGTAGGATTAATAATAACCACAAATCTAAGATGGTAAATAATGTTAAATGTTCAAATCAAATTATTTCGTATATTTTATAATAGCAGTAATAATAAAGGTTAAAAGAACCAGCAAGGCTCAGGTCTACACTTTAATAAAAACCTAACGTAAAATCTAGAAACAAAGTTTGAAGTCAGCTGTTAGACCAAACAGCTGTTATCTGTTATTTTATTCAATTGGTTCCTATGGTAATAAGTGTAAATATATTGTGTTGATTTATCAGTCTACGTAACCTAAGAATTTTTCCGACTAAATATACAAATATTGAAATTAAAAAAATATATTTTTATCGAAATGAATTATAGCCTATGTTACTCAGGGATAGAGTAGTTTTTTATTAGTAAAACTATTGTATCAATCGGTTTAGTAGTTCCAAAGATTACCCCCTACATACAAAACAAAAAACTTTATCTCTTTATAAAATTACTAGGGGAGACCCCTGCATACTCCGCACGCCAACCTCCTCCCCATGGAACCTTCTAAAAACATATGTTATGTTTTCTTTATAATAAAGATGTAGGGTTAATAATAACCTCAAAAATGTTCAAATCAAATTAGTTCTTTTATTTTATAGCAGCAGTTGTAATAATGGTAAAAAGAACCAGCAAGGCTCAGGTCTACACTTTAAAACCCTAACCTAAAAGCTAGAAATACAAAAAATATTGCTTCAAATTTTTAAATCAGCTGTTAATGGAAATATTGGAGCAAACAGCTATATCACGGTATATCTTATCTTCTAAAGCGAGAGATAATTGTTTGTCTGCTAAATGGATCTGGAATCTCCGTCTAAGGATTTTTCATTTTTTGATTTTATATGGGGCTTTTGGCCACGAGAAATCGATTGGAAATGGTCACCAGTCTGGGAAAATTCGTTTTCTACGTCTTTTTATTAAATTAAAAAGTGAAATTTGTCCATTTTAAACAATACAAAGCACAGCTGATGCAAATGTTTTCAATGCCATTACAATAATCATCTGCTTTCTTTTAAACTGTATATTTTATTAGAGGTTGTATCTATTTATAGTTACCATGGCAACGAATACTTCTGCTAAATAAACATACCTTTTATTTAGTTGTTTAATGTTATAGGCCTAACCTAAACAATGTTCACGGACATTTGCAATAATAGTTATTGACGTGAGCGAACTAGGCCCTAGGCCTAAATCGATATTGAAATATTAAACTTTAATTTAGGCCTGACTTGAGGCATAGCGTTGAGATTATGGTTAATCCTTTAAACTGTATTTTTATTACAGGTAAACCTAATGTTGTACACACCCTTTATTTAGTTGTTTAATGTTATAGGCCTAACCTCAAAACTCAATAATCCAATATTTATTATTGAAATCATAGCCCTGCTTATAATCGAGCTTTAGCTCGGTCTCCTGGTACTAGAATACTAACGGTAGGGTTCACGCGCATCTACTCTTGACGTCATCGGTGCCCACTGCTAAGAGAAATGAAAATCAGCTGTTTATTATCGATTGCAGTCGTATTAACAGAGTATATTATTATACACATTCTGTAAAAAAAACATCAAGATACGATAAATTACTTCATTCCTAAATTATTATTATTAAATTTTTAGTAACGAAAACATATATACTTTGTAAAAAAAATTTACAATACATTTTAAAAATGTACATATCTTTTGATATATATATTCGATTTTAAATATTTTTAAAGATTTGGATTCACAATAAAATTCTCTATAACTGATTATATTCATAACCCAATACATAATTAAAATAAATGTCAAATACAAAATTAAAAAAAAATATTGTTCACCATTTGTCGAATTTGAAATAATAATTTTTATAGGATTAATCAGTGAAGGTATTAAAATGTGTTGTAACCACCTGATTTTTTAAATTGTAATTATAAATATGTTTTCTATATGTGGTTCAAATTTTATTAAAATCGGTTAAATATTTTTAAATTTATTCAATTTTTACTGAAGACATGAACAAACAATTTTTCACCGAATAAAGATATCAGAAAGTAATTTGTATAGGCCTAATCAGTAAGGATATTAAAATTTGTTGTAACAATCTGATTTTTTTATATTATTATTAAAGATATGTTTTCTATGAGTGGTTCAAATTTTATTAAAGTCGGTTAAATATTTTTAAAGGTATTCAATTTTTACATAAGGCTCCATGAGAAGCTTATGGAGCTTATGAGAAACTGGGCATCGATGACGTCACGAGTTACTGCGCATCCACTCGTGAACCCTACCGTTAGTATTCTGTATACCATGAGCTATATTATCTACTATGTTATTCAATTGGTTGCTATGGTAATAAGTGTAAAAAAATGTGTTGGTTTATCATTCTAGGCCAAACCTAAGAATTTTTCCCACTAAATTTACAAATATTGAAATAAAAAAATGCTTTTCATCGAAATGAATTATAGCCTATGTTACTCAGGGATAGTGTGGCTTTTTATTAGTGAAACTATTTTTTCCATCGGTTCAGTAGTTCCAGAGATTACCCACGACATACAAACAAAACAAAAAAAATCTTTATAATATTAGTATAGAAATAGGTATATGTAATGAGTTCAAATTCTAACGCCCGATTTGGTCCAAGTTTTGAACACTGGTTTTTTGAAATTGCTAGAACGAGTTCGTTACCAAAAAATGCAAACAATCTAAAGAACGTTTTTAACAGGAATTAACAGTATTTTTTCAGATTTTTAGTACTAGAATGCAAACGTTTTTGTAGTTTTCTGTAAGAAAATGATGTAGGATATTATTAGGCATATTTTGTTTTTCTACATGACCTTATGGTTCCCCAAAATCGATCAAAACGTAAAACACCAAAATAGGCAGTCCATAGTCTGTGGTGCAAACTCGCAAAACGATTATTTCCAAAGCTAACCGAATAAAGCAGCGTTTAAGCCTAAAGCTGGATGCTGAAGTGCAGACAAATTAAACCAATATATTACGTACAGGGAGGCAGCATTTCAGTGCCTTCTCCAGTAGACCGATTTCCAAAGTAGAAGGTTGAAACCCTAAAATCTAATTTTGGAAATTCGTGCAACTCAAGTCACTGGTTTGGCTGCGTTTTCCAATTATTTTAGTTTGTGTCCGTCTGGTTCTATTTAAATATTTGTCTGTGCATGCTCCTTATTACGTACTTTGGGAAACCCGTGCTAAGCACGCCAAACCTCGTTGGAACCTTCTATACACATAATCATTTTACGTTTTCTTTATAATAAAAGTGTAGGATTAATAATAACCCCAAAGCTACGATGGTAAATAATGTTAAATGTTCAAAATCAAATTATTTCGTACACTTTATAACAGCAGTTATAGCAAAGGTTACAAAAACAAGCAAGGCTCAGGACTACACTTTAATAAAAACCTCACCTAAAAGTTAGAAATACAATGCTTCTTAGATTGAAATCAGCAGTTAATGGAAACATTGCAGCAAACGGCTGTTTTTATCTGTTATTTTATTAATTTGGTATATGTACCTATAGAGGTTATTGGACGTCAGGATTCGAATGCACCAGGTTTTATGTCTGCAAACAAATTCTAATAAAATGTTAGAACTAATTAGTAGTCATGGCCTCGATTTGGCCCCAACATGGGCTCTTATGGGACTACGTCTGAGATGCGTTGCTGACTTAAGCGGAGGAGTGGGGGTTGTTAAATTCCCGTATATTTGTTAAAAAGTTGAGCGTGTAGTGATGTATGTATGAAATTTTGTGCTCCGGGGTCAGGGACCCCTCCCCCAAAATTTCGAAAAAAATGATTTCCTGAAAAATGGGAAAATTTTGAAAATTGAGCACGGGGTTAAGTTCAAGAGCTGTATTGGACGTAACGTAGACATTTACCCCCACCCTATCCCACCCCTTTCCCCCAACCCACCCCTAAAATTTTGAAAAATTCAAAATTTCGAAAAATGCGTGAGGGATTAATTTAAGGTGTTTAAAAAGTAAAATAGACTACCCCACCCCCAACCCCCCAACCCCACCCCCACCCTAGTAGAGTGTAGGGCACTTAATCGGCATTGTATCCTCAATGTTAAACGACGGCGCTAAATTTATAATCCGTCGCCATCTAGTTCGCCATCTTGTAGATATATCGCAGCCATTTTCGCAGCCTCCTATTATACAGGATGCTCCAAAATTCGTAAAAGCGGTAACATTTAATTTATACGAACAATATAATGCAATATTAAAAGATAAAATGGAGTTATCTTAACCTAGTTAGTGCGTGTGAAGGTGTGTTTGTAACACTTAACTTCTATATACAGAGTGTCCCGAAATTCTTAAAAGCAGTAATATTTAATTTATAGAAACAACATAACTTATTATTAAAAGGTTACGACAATTTAAGTTATCTCAGCCCAATTAGTATGTATAGAACACTTTACTCCTATATACATGATGTTCCAAAATTCTTAAAAGCGATATTATTTTATACGAACAATAGAATGTATTATTAAAAGGTCTCGACAATTTAAGTTATCTTTATCCGGTTGGCGTTGAGTGTGTGGAACACTTTACTCCTATATACAGGCTGTCCCAAATTCTTAAAAGCGATATTATTTTATACGAACAATAGAATACATTATTAAAAGGTATCGACAATTTAAGTTATCTTTATCCGGTTAGCGTTAAGTGTGTGGAACACTTTACTCCTATATACAGGGTGCAAAAAAAAAAAAAATACTTAAGAGTGGTAATATTAAAAGACATCGGCAATTTAAGTTATCTTAAACCTTATTGGGGTGTGTGTATAAGCATATAGGTTGTTCAACGGTCAGATCATAACAGTAAATATTAACATAGAATAATATAATGTGTGACCAAACATATAACGATTGTTATGCCACGTAGTAAGTTTCTTCTAACCTTGTCGATCTATATTGTTCTAACATATACTAAGAACCATTATGTATATCTGGAAGAACATTGGTTACATATAAAGAACATATAAAATACATTATATATCTGTTTCTATCGATCTTACCCGAATCCAACCGATCGTAAGGTTTCACTCTACCCTTGTAATATAATGTAATATGCAATATATAACTGTTTCTGCTTATCTTACCCCGGACTTAAACCCTTGTCATAAAATGTAAAATACAGTATATAACTGTTTCTACCGATCTTATCCGAACTAAAACCCGGGCTTGACCGAGCTTAAACCCTTGTAATATGTTGTAAAATACATTATGTAACTGTTTCTACCGATCTTACCCTAACTAAAACCCTGACTTGACCGAACTTAATTCCTAGTAATATAATGTAAAATGCAATATATAACTGTTTCTGCCGATCTTACCCGAACTTGACCGGACTTAAACCCTTGTCATATAATGTACAATACATTATATAACTGTTTCTACCGATCTTAACTAGACTTGACCGAACTTAAACCCTGGTAATATAATGTAAAATACATTATATAACTTTTTCTACCGATCTTAACCAGACTTGAACGATTTTAAACCCTGGTAATATAGTGTAAAATACGTTATATAACTTTTTCTACCGATCTCACCCGAGGTTAACCGAACTTAAACCCTTGTAATATGATGTAAAATACATTATATAACTGTTTCTACCGATCTTACCTGAGTCCAACCGAACTTAAGGCTTCGCTGTAACCTTGTAATATAATGTAAAATACATTATATAACTGTTTCTGCCGATCTTACCCGATCTAAAACCCCCGATCTAAAACCCGGACTTGACCGAACTTAACCTTAGGCTTTGCTGTTCCCCAAATTACCTATATAAAATGTGTTATAACCCGACCGAATCGAAATCGTTATCCGAGTCGCTCGCAGTGATAGTTTGAAGTTTCTCTACCAGAACGCGCTGCCATCGGGAAACTATAACGATGTAGTGTCTAGGAACCTCGTATCTCCCGAACGGTTGGTCCTGGGCCAACCAAACTTCGTGTACGGTAGGTAAGTCCATTGTTGTGCGGGTTGCATAACCGAAAGTTTGAAGGGGCAAAATTTTCAAAATACAATAACTCAAGTGTTTGTGGTGGGATTTCATTCGGATTAACATAGTTGGTAATACACGTACTTTATTCCTATATACAGAGTGCCTCAGAAATTCTAAAAATGTGTGGCTGATCAGACAAAATTCGATAACTCCCGTGTTTGTGGTGGGATTTGGTAGGATTTTTCTAAAATAGTTAGTAATACATGTACTTCATCCCTACATACAGGGTGCCTCGGAAATTCTTAAACTATGGGGCTGATCGGAAAAATAAGTATTTTTTGGTATGGAGTAATAATTCGTATAAAATGTGTATACAACGATGTGTTATAGTGTATAAGAAAATTATATAAACATAACTTAGCCGAGCCTAATCGAAGGAACTGTCATAATATAAAAATAAATTATTATAGCCCGAATGGCAGATGAATCTCCTTATAATTAAAAGTTATCCTAGTTGAGTGTTAAACTTTATTGCTATTTTAACCTAGTTGTGTTTGTGTGTGAGTGTAACACTTTATTTTTAGGATGTTTTAAAATTTTAAGCATTCTATGCAATAAAGTAACGCATTATTAAAATGTTTCCAAAAATATTCGGATAAATAACTAAATGTACAAGAAACTATTTGTGTAGTTCATTACAATGTCTACTTTTTTACTATCTTACCTTATTTCTACTATCTTTCGTTCGTTATTTTTGTTGTCTGGTAGAACTCGAATCGATATTATTAGCTAGTATGACTATTTATACATAAAATAAACACGTATTAGAAGGTTTTAGCGCCTTTCTGCTTGTTTCCCGCAGCTTGTCTTCCGCAGCTTGTCTTTTTCTAACCTAAAAAACTACCTACACATCCTCCAGATTAACTATAGGAAAATGTAATGTTGTTCAACGAGCGGTCATGGCCAGTAAACTTACGTCGGAATTGTGTCGATAACAAAGCACAATCACTTCCCGCATGCTACGGAGGCCATACTTCTGGTGTAATGTTGCGCAATCTGCACATGCGCAGAAAATTCTATAAACCGAACTTAGCCGATATTAACCGAACGAACTCTCGTAATGTAAACTATATCATATAACTGTTTCTAAAATTATATAAACCGAACTTTGCCTAACCTAATCTATCAAACTCTCGTAATTTAATGTATTTATATAACGGTTATAGTGTATAACAAAATGATATAAACCAAACTATATGATAACGTAACCTACCATTCTCACCAACGCCATCTAAATAACCTAACTTAACCTCAGATGACAACGCCATATTGATCCGACTCTCGACAGTAATATAATGTAAAATACATTGTATAACTGTTGTAGTGTACAGGAACATACTTAGTCTAACCTAGAAGGCCTATTAACTATCCAATAAAAAACAAAAAATATTAACTTAGTAGATGCAGGTTGTTAATTTACCCTAATTAGCGAACATTACTTATTAGAAAAGGCCTAATGTTGTTAAGTAACATAACTTACACAACAAAACACCTGTGCTTAGACTAACCTAGGAGCCTAGGTTGTTAACTAACCAAACCCAAACAACAAATATTAACTTAGAGTTGCAGGTTGTTAATTAACCTAAATAGCGAACATAACTCATTAGAAAGAGCCTATGTTATTGAGTATCCTAACCTACACAACAAAACAAATATGCTTGGGCTATCCTAGGATATTAAATTATTAGGCTTAGGCTAACCTAGGAGCCTAGGTTATTCGCTAACCAAACCCAAACAACAAATATTAACATAGTAGACCAAGATGTTAATAATTAACCTAAGTAGAGAACATTACTTACTAGCAAAGGCCTATGTTGTAAAGTAACTTAAATAACAAACTACCTTGGTGTTATCCTATTTTAAAAACCTATTAACTAACCTCATGAATTTTAAATAAGTATTTCCTCTCAGAACTGCAATTTATTTTTAGAAAATACTCTCAAGACTAAATATTTGGGTTTAAAAACGTCAACTCTCTAAAAAGTAAGAAGTTAAACCCATTTAACTTTTTTCGAACTCAAATCAAATAGTTTATAATATCAGAGTGTTTAAAAACGTAATAAACCGTAATGACACAAGGATATCATTCAGCTGGCAACATACAATTTTAAAAAACCGGATACGAGTATATCCCCACATTAATCCTGTAACTGACCGATTTAGAAAGAAAAACAAACTATACATTTCCTCATAATTGATTGCATTACACGTAATGTAATAGATGTAGACGAAATGCGTATTTTTCAGATTTATAATATATTCTACAGTCTATACAATTCAACATATGTCACCTTTTCACTAAAAATATAATAATTTAAAACTAACAAATATCTGTTAACTGACACAAACTTTCTCCCAACTTACTGTAGTCAAAATAATATTGTTTTTAATCATTTTATTTTTTTTACTACTTTTAGAACAAAAAAAAAATAATAATATTCCACCTACGTCAATCGTATACAAAAAATTATTGTCCCAGGCGGGGTTCCATCGCGCGACCTTTGAATTACCGTGACGCTACCCCGTGCGGCTGCCTCCGCGATGCTAGATTCACAACACAAACTTGTTTATTTTTAAACATTTACCCATAATTATAAAACGCAGAAGTTTTGATAAAAGCGGGTAGTGTCATTTTGTTTGGAATCTCAAGCACTATAAATACTGAAAATTTTATCAAAATCGTTTGAGCAGTTTTTGATAAATTTGCATTTTTGTCGTTTTTTATGGGTTTTTAGGGGTAAATTACCATTAAAAATTACAAATTCCATAAAATGAACAAAACGCCTGGAGATATTAGGGTTTAGTACCTACATACCA
>JAGFPH010003282.1:66692-82136 GCA_018207615.1 Philaenus spumarius | reverse complement strand
TTTTTTTCGAAATTTTGGGGGAGGGGTCCCTGACCCCGGAGCACAAAATTTCATACATACATCACTACACGCTCAACTTTTTAACAAATATACGGGAATTTAACAACCCCCACTCCTCCGCTTAAGTCAGCAACGCATCTCAGACGTAGTCCCATAAGAGCCCATGTTGGGGCCAAATCGAGGCCATGACTACTCTAATTACACTCCAGTTTTTGTTTTTATTTAAATAAACAGTTCATATGTACGTAAGGTTGAAAAATATTGATGTTTATTCAGTATGCGATTCGTATTTACATACATTTTCCTAAAAAAAAAAACAATTAAAAAAATACAGAACGTTGCCCAGGTACTAGCTATTTATTAGTAAATCTATTTTTTCAATCGGTTCAGTAGTTCCAGGGATTACCCCCTACATACAAACAAACAAAGTTTGCCTCTTTATAATATTAGTATAGACATTTTTAGTGGAAAAACATTTTAAATACTTTTAGGTAAATACTCTATTTAGTTTTATTTTCGAGAAATGTTTGAATGTATATTTATTAAATATTTAATCAAGTACAATTTTCTTTGAAACATTACTTTTAATATAACTTACAAAGACGTTTAATGAGTTTGATGTTGTTTCCGAACGAATAACTCAGTTTTATTAGTTATATACATCCAAATAAACCAATAATTTAGCAATTAAAACTTAGAAATAACTTAAACATTTAGTTGCTAACTAATTAATATATTTAAACTTAATTTAATGAAATCCAAAGAGAAATTTGTTCTTGTAATTCTTTACTTTAAGTTTCTTCTCGCAAATATTGCTAACTTTTCCGTAAATTATTATATTTCATGAAAAGGAGTTTCCCATAACGAAGTGCAAAATATGTCTTAAACTAATCAAGTATACTAAGTTTATCCATTAACATAAATACAAAAGTTATAACGCACACATTGCTTGTTCTTAACATAATTACAGAAAATGTTATCAGTTAAGTATATTTTAGGTATGACCACTGAATGTGGCCTACAAATCTGTTTGAGGTTTTCTGTTACAGTGTTGCTGGATGTCAGTAAAGCGTTCGACAAGGAATGACACGAAAGCTTTATCTACAAGTTGAGCGAGCCTCCTATACACTTGATCCGCTCTTACCTTCTAGGCAGACCCTTGAAGGCGGTGAACCCTCAACTCTGCGGCCGATATTAGCTGGAGTTCCCCAAGGTAGTGTTTTGGGACCGTTATTGTATCTTATCTTTACTAAGACTGACCAACTGTTCCAGGTGTGACACTGCTGCTGAACGCTGGTGATGAGTTTCTACACTGTGCATACCCGGCACAATGCAGAGAAAACTGGGTGTGCAGCCCCCATGGCTGGAGAATGGCGCATCAAGATTAGTGCTGACAAGTCCGGTTATATTTGTTTCAGAAAAGACGTAGGATGATATGCAGAGTCCCTCGTGCTGTGGAACTTGATGGGGTGGCTATACTTTCGAGTGCCTTTCCTCAAGTACCTTGGCATACGCTGGACATTCGACTCAAGGTCAGTGAAGGAAGGCAGATCCATGAATGCCTCTCGCCCTGCTGAATAATAATAATAATTCTACCACGCAGCTGAACCGCTGACGTGAGTTGAGCAAATTTCCAAAATTAAGTTTATTGGCCTATGTTTTAGGGTTTCAACAAACAATTTGGAAAATAGGTCTATTGGCTAACGAACTAGTCCGAGCGACGTAGACAACCAACATGTGTACCAAATTGGAACCAAATCAGACTCAAAATGCGGCCGCTAGAGTGCGAACACATATATACATCCCTATAATATATATGATTTTTAATGACACCCCAAAACGTGTTCTGGGGACCATGATTTGTGCTCATTTGCTACTCCCGACCTTGGGTCTTACCATGAGGGCCACTGCAATAGCTCATTTTCCTGTGGAAATTCGCTAATAATAATTTTATAAATAATAATGTTTCTATTATTAGATCAAACCAAAGTGGACCCTTGTACATCTGTAGAGTTGATGAATGTTATTAAAGTATGTCTTGATCAAAATTATTTTCAATTTCAAAACAAAGTGTTTGCTCAAATCGATGGTTTGGCAATGGGATCTCCCTTATCTAACTTGCTAGCTGTGGTTTTTATGGACAATCTTGACTCAACATTCTTTGACAGTAACCTATTCAAGTCTAACGTTAATTTTTTGTACAGATATGTAGATGATGTGTTATGTTTATTTGAAGTATCTGACCACCAGCTTCAGTTATTGTTAAATTATTTAAATTATGTTAATAATGTAATATAATTCACTATGGAAATAGGCAACATAATCAAATACATTTTCTTGCACTAACCATAACAATTTACAATGGGAAACGTAATTTAAATATTTTTAGAAAACCTATGTTTAAGGACAATACCATGCATTCTTCATCTCAACATCCTTTTAATCATAAATTGTCCGCCTTCCATAGTATGTTGCATCGTCACATTAACATTCCCATGTCTAATAATGACTTTTATTTAGAATTAACTTGCGTCAAACATATTTCTATGAATAATGGTTATGATATTAAACTTATAGACACAATTTTAAACACTAAATTAAATAACCGGGCTAAATCTCTTATATTCCCAGCCGATTCCAATAAAACCGCAACAAAATGGCGTGGAATCAACTACATTGGTAGGGTTAGCTATTCTGTTGGGAATCTTTTAGAAAAGAAAAATCACTGTATACCAGCTTTTTATTGTAAAAACAATTCAGGGGAAATGTTAATAAATAGTAAGGACAAAATACAACAAGATTTAGTGTTTATAAACTAACTTGTATCACCTGTAATACAACTTATGTAGGCCAAACAGACCGTAGTTTTAAATGTAGGTTATGTGAACATGAAAGAAGTTGGCGGTTGTGTCATAACGACTCTAGTTTCTCTAACCACCTGAAAAATCACTAAGTGTCAGATTTTTCCAATATTAACTTTGAGATTCTCCATTTTCATGATAAAAGTTCGAAACTAAATTCGTTGGAAATGTTAAAGATTAAGATAGATAGAAATAAATGCAGTTAATCACAGCAATAAAAAAAACACACTTTTTGGTGAGTTTGAAACTTTTGTCCGACATGAGAATTGCTCCTTAAGTTGAATGTTTAATAAGTAAATAAGTTTACAGATTAGAGTATGCTGCGAAAGTAAGAGTGAAGGTGGGAAATTTCTTCAAAGTCAGAAAAGGAAATGATTCCTACGTTATCACACCCCAAAAGACGCTACAAAAGAATCCTATTAAGAGATCCAATCATATGCCAACCCCTATTTTAGCAATTTAGTACAAATAACACCCATTCTAAAAGTGTTATCTTTAGACAACAACAACACAAAGTCTGTAAAAAGACTTTTAAAATAAAGTGTCTAGATAAAGGAGGTTTAAGATAGCAAATGCGTGGCAGCTCATTTTATTAGACCTTAATGTACTCTGAAGTGCAAAATATGCGTTCTTAACGGTAAACATGTACTTGAAGGCTTAATGCGGAATCTAATTAGTGTCTTTCATGTTTACTTTATCCCCCTATACCATAGTATATAGGAGAAAGTATTGTATTCGTCAAAATTTTCGAGTTTGAGTTTTTTGAGGAAATATCCGTTTTGGGTCCCCCTGAACCTAAAAAAGTGGTTTTCGGAGTTATGTCTGTGTGTGGGGGTGTGTGGGGGTGTGTCTGTTTGTGTGTGTGGATGTTATCAGACCTAGAGCCTAAACCAGTCGTCGTATTTTTATGAAATTTGTTATGGAGGTATCAGCTTTTAAAGGAAATGTCAGAGCAAACAGATGTTTTATCTGTTATTTTATTCAATTGGTTGCTATGGTAATAAATATAAATACATATGTTGGTTGATCAGTCTAGGCCTAAATTAATAATTTTTCCGACTAAATTTACAAATATTGAAAAATATATCTTTTTATCAAAATGTATACCCTATGTTACTCAGGAATAGCGTAGCTTTTTATTAGTGAAACTATTTTTTCAATCCAGTTCAGTAATTCCAGAGATTACCCCCTATGTACAAACAATAAAACAAAAAAGAAAACTTTACCTCTTCATAATTTCAAGCAATAGCGAAGCATTGCCAGGTCCACTAATACTGTATAAATAATAATAATCATTAGTTATTTTCTGTAGGTAATAATTTTACTTTCTCCCCCTATACCATAGTATATGGAGAAATTATAGTATTCGTCAAAATTTTCGAGTTTGAGTTTTTGGTGGAAATATCCGTTTTGGGACCCCTTGAACCTAAAAAAGTGGTTTTCGGAGTGATGGCTTTGTGTGGGGGTATGTGGGGGTGTGTCTGTTTGTGTGTGTGGATGTTATCAGACCTAGAGCCTAAACCAGTCGTCCTATTTTGATGAAATTTAGTATGGAGGTACTAATCCACGGTATCTCCAGGATGTTTTTTCATTTTTGTGAATTTTTGATTTTTAAGAGTAATTTTCCCATAAAAACCCTTAAAATAACGGAAAAATTAACTTTTCTCAAAAACGGCTGTAACGATTTTGATTAAAGTTTTACAGTTTATTAGGGACCTAAAGTACTATAAACTGTAAAATTTTAATCAAAATCGTTCGAGCCGTTTTTGAGAAAAGTTAGTTTTTCCGTTATTTTATGGATTTTTATGGGAAAATTACTCTTAAAAATTTATTAAGTTCCTATAATGAGGGAGAAAGTATATGTCAGTTTCCTGGTACCGTTTATTATTTATAAAACGTAGAATTTAAAAAATAGAGAAAACTGTTTAACAATGTTTAACTTAGTTTCCTAAATTAAACAATAAAACGATGTTTGCGATGAAATGCAATTGTACTCTGTTTATTGAAATAAATTAAATTCCGAACAAAATGTACCGTATACCGTACCTGCCTTTATTAAAAAACATTTTATTTGTAATCTCACACTGGGTAATTTTTTTTGCAATTACTTCAACCAATACACAAGTGAATAAAACTATATTAAATATACTGATAATATAGAGTATATATTATAATAATATATATGATAATAATATAATATATAATATTATAGATAATATAAATACTGATATAGAGATATACTGATGTATATTTAGCATTAACAAAAATACATGTTTAAGTAAATAGAAAATAAAATTAGTAAGAAAATGTACTTTGCTTTCTTCTGAGATTTTACCGGTTACACGATATTTGTGTAAATTGTTCTTACTAGCTGTAACAAAACCATACAGACATAATGTAAGAGCATACCATAGATATGTAGATGGCACCATTATTTTGTTTAGCCGTAGAAAAAGATAATTGAATCTCCTGTGCACCATAACGTATCGTTCACTAAAGAATGTGTAATCGACCAAAAGTTAAATTATCTGGAACTCACTAATAATAAAGTCAAAAAACTATTTAAAATTTAAAGTATACCTGAATCCAACGAATACTGATCAAACTATCCGTACAACTGTACCAATCTTACAAAAGAATAATTAAGGGAACGGAAGCAATACTGGGCCACATAGATTGGTACTGTTCAAAACTTACCTTAAAATTTTTGATATCACCAAAAGTAGGAATATTTCAGCTTATCTCTTACAATGCACAGGATACCTAGAGGTTAGCTCAATAAACTATAGAAATAGATATAATTTTTGGTTTTATTAACCAAAATAAAAGTTTACATGCCCTTAATACAAAAGAAATTATTAATATCCCCTTAATACAAGAAAAGTTTGAGATTTAAAAAAGAAAACATATATATTTTATTAAATTGAATTTAAAAGCCCTCCCCAAAAATAAAAATCAAAAACCCTCCCTTTTATTAATAATTACAGAATTTATACAGAAAAAGATTAACAAGTTACAAAGTTTTAACATGAAATACCATGGATTTGTTTTTAAAAATAAATATATATGTCGTTGGCCAACTCTAAAAGGTAATTATAAATAATTGAATAAATAGACAAAATTAATTATGAGACGTCTCTCTATATATAAAAAAAAGGTGTGAAATTTCTAATATGTAGCCCTTAGGGCTAAGGTCCGAAATGTGCTAGCTTGCTCCTCCCAAATTATTAAATACTAACATATCCTAAATAGTACACATATACAAAAATTACTTTCAAAATACAGCCTATTTAACAGTTAACATAAAAGAAAAAGAACAACTGCAGATCGTTCACATTTTAAATTAAGTTCTGTCTTTAATTAAAGCACTGTAGAAATATTTTGTTTAATTTTTTTAAAGTTCAGTTGGAAAGTAGGCCTTTCCCAAGCGTAGCTGTTGCAGGTTATGCCATTGTATTATAACATTCCCTGGAGTTGGACCAGTATAACTGTATAACATAAATAACAATTTCCTTTTTAGAAAACTTGCAGCTATTTAAATAAGCATAAAATGATAGTTCTTTGAGTTGGCTGTTTTATTGAAATTTGTAGCACAAGATGGCAAATTGCTACTTAGATTGTGATGGTTAATATGACATGTGTAATGTTGCATAAGACTGTCTCTACATGTTAGGTAAGCCACATGGTAACATAAAAGAAATGTTAACGTTTAGTTACATATCAGCAATATTTTGCTTATAGCTTATTAAAAGTTTTCAATATCGGTTACACTGTAGAAAAACTACACAGTTATAGTTAATTAATACATAACACTTTAGGCTTGTTTGTGGAAATATGTTTAGGCTTTAGCAATAACCAACATGATATCGGCTTTATAGTTTTTGTAGGCTGTAAGATTTACATTTAAAATTTAGGCTGTAGTAAAAGGAAATACATAGGTTTCTCTAATAAATTGAACAAAATGAGTCAGGAAGTTGTACATGAACCAAAAGTGGAAATAACCTTATTAAGTTTTACAAGTAATATTTTATAATTATCAAGGTAAAGCTAAAATATTTCTACCTGGTATCCGGAAAACAAAGGTTTAGAAGTAATTCATGTTGTTCAGCGACACACCGTCGTTAATCGCGATTAAATTATTTAAAGTTTAATGACATAACTACCACTTGGCAGCGTCTTAAAGTTTCGTTCGTAACGGTCTAATGGCCGACCTTCTAGCAACCCTCATGACAAAGCGAATTTTAACTCAATAGATAAAGAACAGCTGATGGGTTGTCGGATTACAAAATGCTATCGCATACTAAACCAGTATGTACGGCTGCAGATACCGTACAGAGTCGACATCTGGCGGAGAAAAGGATAACTATTTGGGAAATGTAGGTAAGGATAAATGATAGAAGTTGTAAACTGTCGGAAAGAAGTAATATTTAATAAAGAAAAAAAATATAGGTGGCGCGAATGTCTAAAAACGGCACACAACTTCACACCATCCGCCAGAATAAAAAAGAAAGAAGTCGTGGTACTGCCGACAGAAGAGAAAACTGTCGTGAATATAGACAGTCTTGTTAAAATTTGTTTAGATTTAAATTTTAAACGTGACAAGATAAAAATAACACAACTTAAAAAATGAGGAAGCACAATGTCCATTTCAGAAGTTTTACCAGGTAAACTATTTTAACACAATTTACGAAATGGGGAAGCACAATGTCCATTTCAGAAGTATTACCATGTGTTACAAAATGAGGAAGCACAATGTCCATTGCAGAGGTATTACCAAGTAAACTATTTTAACACAATTTACAAAATGAGGAAGCACAATGTCCATTGCAGAGGTAATACCAAGTAAACTATTGTAAAACAATTTACAAAACGAGGAAGCACAATGTCCATTTCAGAAGTATTACCAAGTAAACTATTTTAACACAACTTACAAAATGAGGAAGCACAATGTCCATTTCAGAGGTATTACCAAGTAAACTATTTAAACACAATTTACAAAATGAGGAAGCATAATATCCATTGCAGAGGTATTGCCAAGTAAACTATTTTAAAACAACTTACAAAATGAGGAAACACTATGTCCATTTCAGTGGTATTACCAAGTAAACTATTTTAACACAATTTACAAATGAGGAAGCACAATGTCCATTTCAGAGGTATTACCAAGTAAACTATTTTAACACAATTTACAAAATGAGGAAGCTCAATGTCCATTTCAGAAATATTACCATGTGTTACAAAATGAGGAAGCACAATGTCCATTGCAGACGTATTACCAAGTAAACTATTTTAACACAACTTACAAAATGAGGAAGCACAATGTCCATTGCAGAGGTATTATCAAGTGAACTATTTTAACACAATTTACAAAATGAGGAAGAAGAATGTCCATTTCAGAGGTATTACCAAGTAAACTATTTTAAAACAACTTACAAAATGAGGAAGCACAATGTCCATTTCAGAGGTATTACCAAGTAAACTATTTTAACACAATTTACAAAATGAGGAAGCACAATGTACATTTCAGAGGTATTACCAAGTAAAGTATATACTCTGCTATATACACATGTGTACTACATATAGAAGAGGGTGGCGGAATAGAGCGTGGCGGTAAAATCGAATTACAAACCATTAAAAATACATCTCCGTAGCGAATGAGTATCCAAGTTAAATTGGTCAATAAACATGGATCCAAACCCAGGTTACCACCCTCAGACAGTCTCACTATGCATCGTGCTAATATGGGAGCATAATCAACTATACTTTCAAACACGCGATGGCTTAATGTTAGGTATAGGAATCAGACAGTTGGGTTCAAATCAAATGAAACAGCACCATCATGCCAATGGTTCAGTTATAGAATGCTAAAATTATATTCATTTCACCTATTATCTCAACTCGGCAAATACGCCACTCGTAAAACATAAGCTAACAATATTATCTTACACAATTTATGTACTACGTATTGAGTTCATAAGACAGACTGGTTCAACGGTATCGTCAACTAAAGCAAATTGCGTTTATGTTATCAACTCTATATATGGTCTACTAATAGACAAAAATAGTCTGTTTTACTCACTCAGTATGTTGCAAGACCGTCCTTCACTCGACTGCACTCGATTCCAGGTCTTACGGGAGAATAGACATGCTACTACCATTACAGGGAACATCACGTTTATTGCCATGCGGGTTGCGTCAACTGACCGAGCGTAGCATGGGAGTTGATGTTTTTTAGTTGGCTAGTATAGTTGAGACTGTCGTATGGATAACATAAATTTTGGGCGCTCTATACTGCACGGTGTTCGTGGAATCGAGTGTAGTGACGGCTCTTACAGACGACCTAATGGTCCAAACATCGATCCTTGCTTGGATAAGCTGCCTCGATCCCAGCCCTTAACGTAGCACGACTGGAATAACTTTTATTCCAAAATGATCAGTGAACAGATTCCTTTAAAATGAGGTATCACTCAAACTACCTTTACATTTGAAAATTTTCCAAAAACGACCCCCACCCCCCCAAAAAAGCACTTTCGGAGCATTTTTGAGATTTGAATACATTTCTAATGAATTCTCTAGGGTCGAATAGGGGAGTTTAAGCTAAAACGAATGGTGTAGGTCGTTTGGTTCAATCGCTATACGTTGCGCACTGGTGGTATAAATGTGACTCCACGCATCTCTTGAACGACCAGCTCTCGTTCCAATCTAATGCGTTATACGTCAAGCTGATTGAGAGTCCCATTCAGCCTAAACTGACAGAGATAAGCTATAACATAGTTGACCGAGCGAAGCGAGGTCTCCGTTTTAGCTCGACCGTTCGGCATTTCGTCTGTGTTCTGTCTGTCTGTCTCACGATTAAGGCCAAACGCCTTGACCGATTTTGATGATTTTTTGCATGAATGTTCCTTATTCCTAGGCCGAGCGATATATATACACGGGTTTTTCCATTTTTCACTTTTAACCCCTTAAATAAAAAAAATTGCGGCCGGACCGTTTCTCTCAATGTAACCTTTTTTTCCAAAGATAGTTTGTGGCTTAACCGTAAGTCGAATTTAAAAACTAATAACATTTTGCGGGTAGCAAATTTGATTTTCAATACAATTGTATTCTTGATTTTTTTCCGTACCTCTAACGGTAAGCTCACAAAATGGCCATAAACTTCAAATTTGTTAAAAATCGTCCAAGTTTTATTTTTTATTTTAACCATGTTTTTATACGTTTATTCTAAACCATTAAAAGTGTTCCATAGCTTATTGTAGACAAAGGTTCAAAGAATTCATATATGCCAGTAAAAATATGATTGAAGTAAAACATGAATAACAAAGTTATTAGCTCAAGAAACAAGCATGTTCATTAACGAAGGGAAAAAGTTGAACTTTATTCCTACGTAAAAAGTAATACACATTTTTTGTAATTTTTTTCATAAACGTAAAAAAGTTTCGTAATTTAGTTCTAAATAGAACAGTATAAAATTTTTTATCAATTTCAAATTTCTTATTTTGAAATCACCAGTTTTTATGATCCTACTACAAGACTGCTAACAAAACTAGGCCTATTTTGAATAGTAATTTAGGAATATATCCTTTGCCCAAAAATGACATATTATTATAAGAAAGTGTAGAGAATAAATCAAAGAATTGAACTGTATACTTGTAAATTATTATTTCATAAAAGTATTTGACTTACCTTGACTTGAAATACAAAATGAGATGAAACAAATGAAACTCGCGGCGATAAAGGCCATACAAAAAATGACCGTTGGACAGCGTGGGAAGTGTTGGTACATGGGTTGAGATCATTATCACGACGCTTTAACATCGTTTGTTTTCATTATTTCTAATATTGGAATATGATATGGAACTGTAAATACATTGTTCAGTTTTAGTTATTTAAGTATGTAAATATTTAATTCTATGTTTTCCCTCGATATTTTTAGCTACCTTACGCATTATTAACCTAAATAAAATACAATGCCTCCTATAAGACAATCTTTAGAAGTTAAAGTTCAAGTAAGAAAAAAAATAAGAACTAGAAACCCAGGAATCGCGGGAATTGCAAAATAATGTTTCACTGGCTAAACCTTCTGCTTACTTCCTTTCTGGCACAATATTTTTAACCTAAGCTCAAAACCAAATTTGTTATTTCAACGAGCGAGGTCTACTGTTCACAGAACTACTAGTGTAGCTATAACATAGTTATAGCTCAGTATCGCCCGACAGGCCAGACGTGTATATACTAATGATAAGTCTTAAGCTATATTATTCTCTCCAGACGGAGTAAAACTTATGTGTTATGTTAGAATTAATGTTTCTATGTTCCTGATAATTGTCGAACGATCGTAATCGCGATAGATCAATAAGGTTAGATTAACTTAAATTAAACTCGGATTTGTTGGCGTACTACACAAGTTTGATTAATGAAACTAGTTAGGGATTAGATCTATTATAATAGTTGTAGGTAACTGGGTCTGTTATCTAGGTTATGCAATGGACTGACCGTGTTTTGAGTTTGTGTTATAATTACAAATATTAAAATTAAACGCAATAAAGATGTAGAACAATCGATTGTTAACGCCAAGGGAATGCACCAGAAGTTGGATAGTGACTTCGATAACACTACCAGTTCTAGGAAGACAACCGTACATATTTAGAGAACTGCTAGGACAAAGTTTATATTGACACGTATATCTGTGAATTCGATCACAGGTTTCGTTTAGAAGAGTAAATGTAATTACATTCTCTGCACACGAGTGCCAATATATTACATGGTAAATTACATTATTACGAAATTCCAAGAAAGTTGTTTTCTTTGACACACATAACGTGCATGTTACATAAACTTCCAATTACAGTAATTTATGAAGCTCGTATTTTATGTAGGTTGAATATAATATACGTACAAATCAAAACTGCACACGTTCTTAGTTTTTTTTTTTTAAGGACGTATTAATAACTTATTATTAATTTAATTATTTATAAGTCAATTTGTTTTAAAACTGTTATTAATATAATTTAAGGTCCAGTTTTCCAGATATCCGCCATTTTGTTTTTGTGGACAAAATAATTGATATCTAGAGAACGGTTTGACCGATTCAGTTCAAACTTATCATGAAGTTTAACCTAACAATGGTATATATCAAGAAAAATAAGCGATTAAATCCAATTATGAGTTTCAAAACGGCGGCTGTTTGAAAATTTCAAACCTAAATTACTCAAAAACCGTACATTTTACGAAAAATGCCAAGATACCTTTTTTGTATCCGTTTTGATTAACTATAGGATTGTTTTCTCTATAGGAGAACATTGCACGCAAACCCCCGTATTGGGAGTATTTTCAATATACAATGCCTTGCGTGCTTCGCACGCCAACCCCCGTATTGGGAGAATTTACAATGCACAGAGCATTGCGTGCTTCGCACGCTAATTTTAAGTCTATGTGCTACAGACTCACAAGTGTGTCCGCTTTAAAATATTACTGATTATTACTTATAAAGGTTCAAGAATAAAGTAATTTCTACTAATTTAGGCTATAAATATAAAAGTAAAATGTCAGCTCCAATATAAAAGGAAATACGAAATTTGCGTAGGAGTAAACGTGTTAACAGGAATTAGAGGTTATGTAATAAAACATAGGTTACAAGTAAATTAACAATGTAAAGTAAAGTGACTTGCATCACATGTATCTCTAGGCTTCTAAGCTAAACAGTTCTTCTAAGAAGTAGTGTTTTTTCGACACTAGATCACAGCACATGATAGAGTTACAGTTATATCCCTTGGCCACAAATATTTTAAAGTGTTGAAGAGCCAGTTTCCGCACTTAACTCCATTATTCAAAAAATTGTCACTTGTACCCCTTGTCTTCTCAACTCTTCAATTCTTACAGTCAGTGATAAAATTATTAACAAGTTTATATTTGTTCTGTTTGGGTGTTCAAAGTATTAATATGTAGGGTAGACTCGGGACCAAAAGGACGTCATACTCACCTTTGTACGCATAGCCTTCTAGATCACTATAATATATTATATTTCCAAATCGTTAAAGCAAAGCTGTCTGGAATGTCCAGTAATAGCAGAATGAATGAATTTCGTTGACACTGACTAATGGCCTGTTTTAGCAGATACATCCATCACAGTTGTGCCACGTTCGTAAAACAAATATATCGTGCATTCCTCCAAACTGGGACTATTGTTTAGACTAATTAGCTGTTTCCCCGTATTTATTTCGTTTACATTAATCCTATTTATAAATAAATGTTAAAAATAAATTTATAAAGAAATAACTCGGAAGCAAAATGGTAAATTATAATAATTTGACACCGCAGATAGTAATGATAATTAAATTACAAGTGAAAAAACATAGACCAAGACCGGGAGTTGAACCCGGGACCTTCACGTTTCCGTCGTGATGCTCTGCCATCTGAGCTACCCTGATATCTACCGATATTGGTCGATGGTATATCACTTGTAAGCGGAAAAAAAAGAAAAGGAAAAAAATAGTAATAATAATTTATTTCCAGATCTTGCATTACAATTTTCATTACATTTTTGGAAATCATACCAATTACCGCAACCAGTTTAGGTAATTAGTTTGTAATTAAAAAAATATAAAAAAAAATAAAAAATCTAAATCAAATATTTCTTTACAAAACGTGTTCTCTTTGTTAATTTTATTTTATTTCATAGTTTCTTTTATAAATAAAGGAGTAAAAACTATCAAACACGTGAAGAATATAACCAAACATTATTTATTTTGACCACTGTTGTCGTGAAAACATCCCGGGTTAGATCAATGTTTACGTAATACTACAGTTGTGTTTTCGTGATTGAACATTATTTTGATCGATAGAATAAAACTTAAACACAGAATAGAATCTCCCAACTAGTACATACATTTACTGAATTTGTGATTCAATAAGGATGGTTAAAGGGACTGTATGAGCACTCTGTATATTTAAACATACTTAATATTTATATATTTACTAGCTGACCCGTAAGGCGTTGCCCGTGGTGGTTGGTATTTTCAGTCTTTTTAACGTAATTGTATTCTTTTTAAGTGTTCAGTCAATGAGTGGTATTTGGCTTTTATATATATAGATCTCAAATAATAAAAGCACTATTTTCATAATAATAAAAGATCTGAAATTATGATTTTAGTATCTTTGATCCCCAACCCCCCCTAAAATTTCAAAATTTTTCAAACCCTTTCTTAGTGAGCACCTATGGCCCTAGATGAAGCTACATACAAAATTTCATTCCAATCCGTTCATTAGTTTTTAAGAAATTGTGATTTAATAACTTTGATCCCCCCAAAACCCCCCTAAAATTTCTAATTTTGTAAAACCCTTTCTTAGCGAGCGCCTATGGCCCTAGAGGAAACTACATACCAAATTTCATTCCAATCTGTTCGGTGATTTTGGAGAAATCGTGATTTAGTAATTTTTACCCAACAAACCCCCCTAAAATTTCTAATTTTTAAAACCCTTTTTTATTGAACACTTATGGTCCTAGAGGAAGCTACATATCAAATTTCATTTCAAACCCTTAGGTAGTTTTGAAGAAATCGTGATTTAATAACTTTGATCCCCCAGAACCCCCTAAAATTTTCGATTTTTTTCAAACCCTTTCTTACTAAGCACCTATGGCCCTAGAGGAAGCTACATACCAAATTTCATTCCAATCCGTTCGGTAGTTTCGAAGAAATTGTGATTTAATAACTTTGATCCCCCCAAACCCTCCCTAAAATTTCGAATTTTTGAAACCCTTTCTTAGCAAGCGCCTATGGCCCTAGAGGAAGCTACATACCAAATTTCATTCCAATATGTTCGGTAATTTTGGAGAAATCTTGATTTAGTAATTTTTAACCCCCAAACCCCCCTAAAATTTCCAATTTTTAAAAACCCTTTTTTATTGAACACGTATGGCCCTAGAGGAAACTACATACCATATATCATTCCAATCCGTTCGGTAGTTTTGAAGAAATCGTTATTTAATAACTTTGATCCCCCCAAAACCGTCCTAAAAATTTCGAATTTTTTCAAACCCTTTCTTAGTAAGCACCTATGGCCCTAGAGGAAGCTACATACCAAATTGCATTCCAATCTGTTCGGTAATTTTGGAGAAATCGTGATTTAGTAATTTTTAACTCCCAAACCCCCCTAAAATTTCAAATTTTTTAAAACCCTTTTTTATTGAACACTTATGGCCCTAGAGGAAGCTACATACCAAATTTCATTCCAATCCGTTCGGTAGTTTTGAAGAAATCGTGATTTAATAAATTTGATCCAACCAAAACCCATCCTAAAATTTCGAAATTTTTCAAACCCTTTCTTAGTGAGCACCTATGGCCCTAGAGGAAGCTACATGCCAAATTTCATTCCAATTCGTTCGGTAGTTTTGAAGAAATCGTGATTTAATAAATTTGATCCCCCCCAAAACCGTCCTAAAAATTTCGAATTTTTTCAAACCCTTTCTTAGTAAGCACCTATGGCCCTAGAGGAAGCTACATGCCAAATTTCATTTCAATCCGTTCTGTAGTTTTGAAGAAATCGTGATTTAATAACTTTGATCCCCCAAAACCCCCCCCCCCCC